>JABXWE010012535.1:0-20523 GCA_014611495.1 Limonius californicus
AATAAAAAAAAATAAAGCTGAAGAGCGGATTCGAACTCCCGAGTTCGCGTTACAAAGCATATGCGTAACCATTAAGCCACGCCGGCAGGATGCGCACATCAAATTTGGTGCTATTACTACACCCACTCTATAAATTATTTCATATTTTTTTAATTTAATCACTTAAGTTGGTATTCTAAAAATAAATAGTAGATATAATTTCTATACAATTAATGTCCCTTCTGCGTATACCTTGTTTTGGACGGGTTTTTCAACTTGGGGAGCAGGAAATTGAAAAATTCCACAAACGCATGTACTTTCCCTATGGAGCGTATTCAAAGTCAGCACACGGTATAGAAGATACGGCTCGTAGATTCTTGCAACTTTTTATTTAATAAAAAGTCATCATTTGCGTCCTATATACAGGGTGAAATACTTATTTAATATAAACACTGCATCAACATAACCTTCATACTCAAATAATTCACAACTACAGCGCCACCAACCAAACAAGTCCATCGGAAAATATGCCAACTAATTTTAAAAATTCGTGGCGGTAAAAGTTTCAGCCAATACCTACAAGTTCTGCCGGCGTTGTACCTTCACTGACAAAAGTGAAAGTACCTAGCAAATTGACAGGTTATCGCGTGTTTGTGTTTCTTAAATTTCTCTGCTTTCGTTCATCTTTATGAAAGATATCAGTCTTTTTAAGACTATTTTTGTTCATCTTATTCGAAATAAGGTAGGCATATATTTTATAGATAATTTAAAGTATTTTTAAAATGAAACTATCGCATAACCTCAAAATATATTTTTTGCCTATTAGGTATTTGCTATTTATGTATTTATTTATAGAATCCATTTCTTCTAATTTGTCTACTAAATTTTCTTTTAACTGTTTTAAAAAAATTATGTAAGAACGTAGGTACATAAGAAAAATTAACAAACTTGCAAATACACAATGTTACACGTTTAAATTTACCGCCAAAGTACTGCTGACGCTGAGTGTACCTCTAAAATACAGCGACACCACACCATGCCTACCCAAGAGACTTGTTTGCTTGGTGGCACTGTATAGTGACGTTTGTTTCTGATTTTTAGTTGTCGGTATAGTTGGTTGCATACACAATAGGCTAAATTGACGCGTTTCTTTTAAAAGTATACATAGGCTATGTATACTAAAAAGAAAAATTCCCTGTAATTTAATAAATATTATGAAGTTATTCAATTTTTACGTTTTACTGTTTCGACAGTCATAACCTGATCTTAAAACAATTACTGGTATGAAAGTAGCTTGAAGTTAGCTACATGAATGCATAACCATGTAGTTACGATATAGATATATTTTTAAATACACAACCTGCTCTAATTTTTTTTTGATCGTTTTTTATGTATAGTATAATAGTACAATTTTAGCACTTCAGGCCCTGAGCTTGTGTGCCAGTGTCTCTCCATCTTCTTCTATTCATCACTAGTTCTCTCCATTCTGTTATTTATATTTCCTTTAAATCTTCCTAAACGCGCTTAAACCATTTTCTCTTTGGACGTATTTTATTCTTGCCTTTCGGTTCTTCAATTCAGCTTCTCTTAGTGTTTCGATTCCCTTTCATCTTTGTTGGATGCCCTAACTAGCGCAGCAGGTTTTGTTTGACATGTTGACGACTTCTAACTCCATGTATTTACTCGTCACTTCGTCGTTGGTTCTCCTTCTCCAAAGATCCTTTCCAGTATTCGTTTTTCTCATACTGCCAACTTAAACTTTCCTCCTGCCTTAACGCCCACACTTCACTATCATAGGTCACCACCGGTCTTATTACGTTTTTATGTACACTCACAGACCCGCCACTCATCTTCTACCCGCTAGCATTCTTCTTTCTATTACTCGACTATTATTTCTATTGTTCCTTATTTATACGCCTACATAGATTATGCTTTCGACCCTTTCAAACTTAAGTCTCTTTTCCTCTCCCTTTCATTTCTAGGTTTTCTTCATCCTACGGCTGTTTACTTTCAGCGACCATACACTTTATTTTTGTTCGCTAATCTCTAGTCCATACTCATACGCTTCTTTCCGTATCCTTCTTAGTATGTTGTTTAATTCTTCTCTAGTTCTAGTGCATACTGTGCAGTCATCCGCATAGGCTGTTACAGGCCAATCGAGCTTTTTCGACGATTCGTAACTAGCTTGATGGAAAAGGGCCTACAGCTTAGCTTAGAGGAGTAGGGGGAGTTCGTGAAAATCGCTTATGGGAGAAAATCTTTAGTTGTGTACAGGGCGAGTCAAAATAAGTGGGCGCCACCTTCCAAATCCAGCTGAATGTAGGTCCTCGTGGAAGGCCGAGAAGCCAATAGCTTACGGGAACGGAACTTACCGTGATTGTGCCTCCTCCTATATATTTAAAGCTTGCAAAATTCTTACACTAGCAGTACAAAAGACACAATAAGAAAGAGTAAACTTTAAACTTTAAAACACATATACTGAAACGGTTAAAATATGACAATACAATGAACTGGCAAGTTATAACGCAAAAAGTTTGAATTACAGAATTTTAATTCTTGAACGTTCAAAAAAAACTAGCCGCCGTTGACGCACAATATTTATATAGTAATGAATCTGTGTGGCCAATGGCGTAGAGTTTACAGGAAAAATACAATATTAATATCATTTACAAATTTATAAATTATAAATAAATAGTGATTGAAGATCGCTTTTAAGTTGCATAAAAAACGTTCAATATCGCGAAATTCTGCAAGTTCACGCGAGCAAAAAAAACAAGGTTTTTTTGTCACAACACAAAACTGGGAGTTTTTACCTTGAGCTTCCGGTAGATGGCTTAAAGCGAGGCAGGCACAATATGGCGGCGATTTCCAAAAAAAAGGGGAAGGTTGTTCGGAGCAGCGTGGGAACGAGGTGTAGCTGGTACGTCCCTGTAGAGGGCCAAGTTGCTTCCAACTAGGTCAGTTAACGTGGAGACAGAAGCGAGACTTTTTCGGACGACGGGAACGAACCAAATTCTAGCAAAACACTTGCACGAATTCTTTTTTTTTTCTTTTCACATCACAAAGATCCGAACTGAATCGACAGGAGCAATTAACTTTAATTGTCCAACACCAAAGCGAATATTCTGTTATTATTTATTTATCCAACTTTGAGTCGATTTGAAAGCAGGGCTGTCCAACGGCAAGTGCCCCAAGGGCCGCTTTAAAAAAAATACTGTTTGGAGGGCCGCATTATAAAATACTTCGTATGCAACTTTATCAGTGAGGTTTAATAGGTATGGTATACAAGGAAAAAACGCGTTTGTATTATTAATGTAATTTATTCAAAAAATATCAAATTACAAAAAAATTTGTGGATAATTTGAGGATGTTGGTTTCCACTAACTAATGCATCAATATTAACTTTAATATTTGTTGTTGATAAACGAAGCAACTGAGTAAGTGACTTGTCAGAGAGGGAACATCTATATTTTGACTTTATAAATTTCATGTTGGAAAAGCTGCTTTCGCAAAGATACGTGCTTCCCAGCATTGAGCCCAGTGTAAGCCCTAAGTTTCGCAAGTTGGGGTATCGTTCTTCTGGCAGCAACTTGAAAAAGTCCAATGCAGTTTCAGTTCTTCCTTGGTAAAAAGGATCTGATTGCAAATCACACAATTCCAGTTGAAGGTCTGCTCTGCTTACATTCTCAATTGAAATTGTAAGGGGCTGGGTAACAACTGAAATATCTCTTTCGATTTTTTTAAAGTCGCTAAATCGATTTTCGAATTCTTCTGCAATTGTGTCAATGTATTTTATGTGAGGTAAATTTGAAACTTCCTCAAAATCCTTCATTTCTTCAAAATGCTCTTTAGAACTTGGAAAAAATGAAAAATCATTTTTTTTTTAATGAAGACTTGAAGAGCTTAATTTTATTCTTAAATCCATTTATGTGTCCAAATAAGTTGGCAATATTCTGCTGTTTTCCTTATAGCTTCAAATTCAATTCGTTAAGGTGAGATGTCAGGTCTGTTAAAAATGCAAGGTCTGCTAAAAATTGTGCATCTACCATATGATTTTCCAGTTCCGTAGGGTTGGACTTGACTTCATCTTTAAGGAAAATAGGAATCTCCTTGCATAGAGCGAAGAATCGTTGCAAACAGTTTCCGGCGCTTAACCAACGAATATCGGTGTGAAGTAACAAGTCTCCATATGTAGCCTCTACTTTGGCTAAAAACTCACGAAACTTTCTGTGAGTCAAAGCACGATTGCCCCCTCTAATAATATTAGTTATTTTAACAACCACTTTCATGACATTCATTTGACGTAAGGATTTTCCACATAGGGCCTCTTGGTGAACAATACAGTGTATCACAGGACAGTTGATGTTGTTTTGTTTCAAGAGTCCTGCAAATCCAATTTCAGTTCCTATCATAGCTCTGGCTCCATCAGTGACAATACAGGAACATTTATCGAATCCCCCGTAGTCTGACACCACCTTATTTACAGCTTCAAAAATATCAGTACCCTTGGTTGTACCATGGAGAGGAATAAGATCAAGCATCTCCTCTGCTACATTGAAGTCGTTTTGAATAGTTCGGATAAAAATTACAAGCTGGCTAATGTCGGACAGATCAGTGCTTTTATCAAGGCATAGCGAAAAATATTTACATTTTTCAACCGTGTCATGCAGTTTTTTGGATACATATTGATTAATATGGTCCACCCGTCTTGCAATTGTTTGATGCGACACTGAGACTGTTTCGAATTTTTCGGCAATTTTTGTTTCATTGAATTGTTTTGCCATTTTGATTGCGCAGTTTTTAATAAGTACTCCATCACTAAAAGGTTTCTTCGCTTTGACAATTTCCAGCGCTACTTCGTAAGAAGCGGCAATACTGCACTTGTTATCAGTGACAGATTTTTAAAAAAATGTTGTTTGTTGGTTTAGTTTTTTCTTATAATCCGTAATGATAGCCTTTCTTGACTCCCCTGTATATTACTGAAACGTTTTCTCGTGTAACGTAGTGTAATGTCGTTTCATATTATATTCTTTGGGAACCGATAGTACTTGCATACAAACAATGCACTGAAGTTTATTATTGTTGTTTGTGATTAAATAGTCTGATTCCCAACGGTCATTATAAACTCGATGTTCGTTCGTTATTTTTCTTTTCTGCGAAGACATATTTCACCGAGTATTTGACTTAAAAAGGCTTTAGAATTGGTGCGTAACGCACACTAGAACAATTATTAACTAACTCTGCCCGTCCCGCTTGACTCAACCTTCTTATATACGTGCGCGTGGCTTCTCGAATATTCGAGGGTGATCGAGCAAGATCGGTCCGATTTCCAGTAACTTCGCTGTGACCTTCTATCCGTCGCCAGTGGCGTCACACGTGTTTTTATTTGTATTTTATCGTTAATGTAAGAATTTTGCATATTTCGTATTTGAGGGTAATTTATACTTTTTGCTCCGCGGGCCGCAAAAAGTGAAGTACGGGCGACCGGAGCCATCACAGATGTAAAATTGACTGACTTAAAAATGCAACAGGAATTTCCATTCTCCAAAACCATTGCACCACATTTCGAAATGTTACGCAAAAGTTCTAGAAGGAATAAAAATTAACACGTGCAACTGCCGACTTCAACACTTCCGAGAATTTGGTCGGCAGAAAATCAGCCCACAAAGAAAACGTTCAAGGGATTAACGGAACTGGCCTTTCATAACTCAATTTTCAAGACAAATCAAAATAGCGAAAATGGTAACCCAAAATAAGACTGCAATTAAAATAACGTTACTAATTCTTACGAAGCGGCAAACAAATTACGGAATTAATTCCTACAGAGCGGCAAATTTGAAAATAACATAACAAGGCAATTAGATAGTATGGGTAGTTTACACTTTCTTATTATCTATTCAAAGATCAAATTGAATAGCACTGTTAATAATAGATATCCCTGTTCCATTTCTCTTCTTCTGCTCAGTTAGCTTTCCTCTTATTCTCACCTGGTTTCTGTTTTTGCTAGTGTCATTTGAATGAATCCTATCAGGGTTTCTAGCAATTTTTCTCTGTATACTTTGTCGTAAGCTTGTTTGAAGTCTATGAGCATGTGTAACTGTATGATATTTTGTAGAAAATTTCACACCTCTACTTTAGAACCAATAAGATACCTTTATTTTGACTCGTTACCACGGCAACCAGAAAAATTTTCGGAAATTTTTTTGAGGCGATTACTTGTTAAAATGTCATGTTTTATTTATACTTGGGGTGTGAAATTTTCTTAGTGGCCCACCAAGCCGCACGGATCGCTGCAGTCAGTGTCACGAGTTTTTCGGCCAAGTTTCCTGTATTAATATATTAAAGTATTTGGTATTATTAATATTAAAAACACAATTATTATAAATGGTTGTGGGCTGGCTTGAATTCGTGGTTTGGATCTGGGTACTTTCTGTTTTATTTTCTATTTGCGTTGTGCTCTGATCATGATTAAACTTGCTAGTAGTTGGTAAAATTCTCCTCAAGGCTTCAATCATCTCATGATGATGTTCAACGTCCAATTGTAAGTAAGGTTTGATTGATTCTCTATTACTGTGTCCGGTAATTTTAATGAGCTGCTGTTCACCAACTCCCTCTTTGGCCAAATTCGAAACAGCTGTTGCTCTTGCAGAATGGTTGGTGATTTTAACTTTTTGAGTCAATTCCTATATCAGAGGCTGCTGATTTAAACCATGAAGATATAATGTTCTTACCAACTGGACTGTTCTAATACCATCCTTTCGAATTGGGTCGACTCCAGTATGGATTTGGAGTTAAGAACAATCTGTCGGTCTTAATAAGATTTCCCGTTTTTTCAATCAACTTCTTAAATAAGCGAACGGGACACATCTGTGGATTGTCGAAATTTCTAATCAACCATTTACTATCTGACAATTTTTTTGAACCACCTTGTGTAGTTTTAGAGAAAATTGGATTACTTATACTGTATCCGACCTGTTGGGATTCCCAAATGATCAGTTTCTTCTTTGAAATATTGGATACAGGCAGAATATCCCTCCCCTCCTCTCCATGCCAACTTATGTGAAACTACGCTGCAAGCCATCTGGAATATCTTCATCCCAGATTTCAATAATTTTTTTATATTCGTCACTGGTTAAGGTTGAGGCACTCACTTTTCTTTTTAATGGGTTGCTCTGTAGTTTTCTGCGCTTAGCATCCCAAGCAGCTCTGGTGGTCGTAAATTCCACATCAGAAAACGGATTAAATTTTATTTTGTATTTTTCGTAATAAATTTCTTGTAATTGCTTAGCAGTAGAGTTCCACATAACTTTAACAACACTTTCATTGTAATCTTCAAAATTTTCCTTTTTCATATTAAACGCGTAGTCCTCCAGTATATTAGCCAGCTGTACGACACTCATACACTCATAAATATTATGCGACTTTTCGTTGCAAAATTCAGCAAATTGTTTCCATACACTTGCTTTTGATTTTCTAGTGTTGTCTGGTATTAGGTTTTGATTTCTTCTCTAATAACTTGTTGATTTTCTTTACCAAATCGCGACATTTCAGTATACACTTATTAAACTCAACGTACATGTACATGTACATATGCTTCGAACTAGAAATTGACAACTACTGTGACAGAACCATTTAAACAAAAATGACAAATCAACATTTATGTCAACAACAACAATACCTTGGTCGACTTCGCAACCAGTGAAATTAATTTAAAATGTCAGGTTTGATTTATACTTGGGGTGTGAAATTTTCTTACCAGACGAGCTTAAATTATTTCCGGAAATTTTTTTTCGGTCACGAATATTTTAAGAAAATTTCAAAATAAAATTTCCCGGAATAATTTAAGCTCTTGTGATATTATAAGTGACAATGCACTTGCTTGATAGCGAATATCTGGTCGATTATATATGGAGCTTCTGAACCTCCTCTGGTAGTAGCCTATTAATCTTTCTGGCTTTTCTATTAATTTGATATTAATTAGTTTTGCCATCACTTTATGTACTGTATTTAATAACGATATTGGTATGTAACTGTACGTTACGAACTTATTCTTATTTTTGTATGTTGGGCATATTATCGCTTGCGACCATTCTCCTGGCATTCTATTTTCTCTTCCCATACCTACCTTGCTTTACATATTCTATCTGTTAAGGTCTCCCCTCTTCATTTACCATCTCACCTGTTATATCATCTATTCCAGGTCTTTTTTGCTCTTTCATGTTCTGTATTGCTTTCTTTTGTTTATCTGTCTATAATCTTCCGATTTCAATGGTTATTTTACTTGGTTCTCCACTTCTTCCTTCAGCAATTCCCTGAAGTGTTTTACCCATATACTATCTATTTCTTTTATGTTTGTTGTGAGCTCCCCGTTTCTATTCCTAAAAAATGTATCTCCTTGTGTGTGTTTTTTTTATTATAATTCCTTTCTATTCTCTCTACTGCCTTTATCTGCCATGCTTACTTCTTATCTCTACAAGCTTTTTTGTTATTCTTCTTATTTCTTTGTATTTGTTTTTACGTTTTCTTCTTGTGTAGTTTGTTTTAATATTAGTAGTTTTGCTTTCCTTTTTTCTTCGAGGACGTCTTTGCACTTTTGGTCCAATTATTAATTGCTTCCCTTTCTAGATTATGCTTTCATTTGTTTTTCTGACACTTCGTGGAGTACTTGCTCTTTTTATGTCTCCCCACTGAGCGAATTGTGTGTAATTAAAAATTGTTTTTAAGTAGTACGCGCTGTATATCATTTCATAATTTGAGAATCCCTTAAATTAAATTAGCTTTCATTTGGTATAAAGTATCACACATCTAAAATTCATACCTAATACAAAATTAAAGAATTTATTAATAATTTATATTTTTTTCAAATTTTAATATAATATTCACGTTTCTACTTACAATTGGGTGCGACATCAAAACCAATTGTATTAACATTAAAAAAAATATATTAATATAAATATGTATTTAAGAAAAACTGGTGAACTCTGTTCAAGGAGTGTTTTGAATATTTGTCCACTTTTCAAAATTGGAATAAATGCCTACCACTAAGTAATTAACCTCGAAAAACTTAAAAAACACTGTGTATCACGTTCAAATAATTTGTAATAGAGGTTTTCACAAAAAGCGGTACCCATTTCGCATATCTGAAATAGATAGCTGTATAGATTTAATCCAGCATAATTTCATCATCATCATCTCATCATCATCATCTCATCATCATCATTATCTGACATGGAGCCGACTCGAGATAAATAAAATGATGTTCGTCTTTTAGTTAATTTCTTCAAAAGAAATGTTATAACTTCGGGAGCCATATTAATTATACAGAAGAAAATAAACTGGTTCTTTACTTAAGATCAGTTTCTCAAGCCATACTTCAGTGGTTTTTTCAGTTAACACAGATCCTACAAGAACTAAAGGATTATAACTAATTACAATATATTACAGGGCGTTTTTAAACTTGAACATGCTACAATACTTGATTAAACGTACACAGACCATAGGTTTTACTAGTGAAACCAATTTGTTGAAAAGTACCGAATATTACATCATAATTTGAAATCAATAAATTATCAGCATATGCTCTAATTTTGTGTTAACTATGAACCTTAGATGTGAGATACTTCATATCATTATAATAAAAAATTAATGGCATAAATTATTAAATAATATAGAGCAAATTTAATTTAAAAATATCGAGAACTTGTGCAACTTGTAATGATTTCACTATGTATGAACTCTACTGATATTTCAGTTGACCAAGTAAATTTACACAATCAGCATCAATTAGCTTTTTACCAAATTACAACTAGTTCGTTTGACATGAAAACATAGCAACAAATTTGGTCAAAATTTAATACAAACAATGAAATAACCCAGCAGCAATAAGGTTCTAACTCCGTTAATCTACCATTTCGATTTTGACAGATTTAAAAATGTCATAATATACTAGCTACCATTAAAAACAACATATGTAGTTTAGTTTGCTTTGATTCGACTGCATACATGTCTGAAAATAATTTTAATTCATGCTGATATACAGGGTGTCTCAGAAAGAATGAGCCAGCGTTTAGTCGTAGATTCTTTAGGTAAAAATAAACCGATTAAACCTAATATACCTTAGGCAGAAAGTCCTTCCTTAAGAAGTTATAGAACCTTAAAGTTCAATTTTTTATTTTTTCTTTTTATTGTAATTTCCACAAATCTAAAGATATTTCCTTCAAATTTGGTACACTTACTTAACATTATGTGGTACAGTCATAGAATTATTTTCATTAACCAGACTTGACCGTAAGAGGCACTTAACCTACCACTGAAATTTTATATTGGCTCTAACTTTGTTTTTAGTACAACATTTTAAAATTTTATATTATTTTCTGAAAGAGAATTAAAAAGTACAAAAATAAGGTACTCTTAGTTCATACGCGCAGAGGCAACCGTTTGCCTTAAAATGCTTGTCCCGAGTTTTGGGTTGTCGTTACGACATGCAATTAACAGGTAGCCATGATCGCAAAAACAATGGGTAGTGCTTGTGACCTTCAGTAAAGAACAATGCTAAGTCAATTAAATACTTTGGTGTTATAGAAATTGAATTTTTAATTTTTGTTTTGTGTTTACGAAAATGCAGCGTTATGTCGAGGCATTTTCGTAAACACAAAACAGAAATTAAAAATACAATTTCTATAACACCAAAGTATTTAATTGACTTGGCATTGTTCTTTACTGTAGGTCACAAGCACTACCCATTGTTTTTGCGATCATGGCTACCTGATAATTGCATGTCGTAACCACAACCCAAAACTTGGGACAAGCATTTTAAGGGAAACGGTTGCCTCTACGCGTATGAACTAAGAGTACCTTATTATTGTATTTTTTAATTCTCTTTCAGAAAATAACATAAAATTTTAAAACTTTCTACTAATAACAAAGTTAGAGCTAAAATAAAATTTCAGTGGTAGGTTAAGTGCCTCTTGCGGTCAAGTCTGGTTAATGAAAATGCTGCTGCCACTTTACTACACAATGGTAAGTATGTGTACCAAATTTGAAAGAAATATCTTTAGATTTGTGGAAATTACAATAAAAAGAAAAAATAAAAAATTGAACTTTAAGGCCCTATAACTTCTTAAGGAAGGACTTTCTGCCTAAGGTATATTAGGTTTAATCGGTTTATTTTAACCTAAAGAATCTATCACTAAACGCTGGCCCATTTTTTCTGAGACACCCTGTATAATTTGCTACAATTTCTTTACAGCCAGATTTTTCGATACATTAAGTAATAAGGGGAATACAACCAGTATTAAATAGACATTCTGTATAAATGAGCCTATAATATTTTAAACTTACTTGATTTTATATTTGAAGAATAAAATGAGGGATGAACGATTAGAAAGAAAAATTCAAGAAGCAATGAATTTATTAGTAAAAGAAGAATATTCTCTTACAACAAAATAGAATATATGATTATTAATACGAAAAACTATAACATGTATACTTAAATAATATGTAATAGATTAATAAATTATTAAATAAAAATTGATATTAATAAAGCATTTCAAATAAACGAACATTTTATTATTTGTTCTATTACTGGACTTCATCAGCTTGTAAGTCAGTTTCATTATTGGTTGATTCAATGTTTTTTTCCTCAATTGTTTTAATTGCTCTTTGTTCCTCTTTTATTTGTTCACTTGTATTATCATTCGTGATATCTTCTGATTTTTCATTGTTGCTGACTAAATTGTCTGCATCATTATCAGCTTCTTCAAGAGTTTCCTTGGGAGTCACTGTTTTGCATTTATTTTCATTAGAATCAGTTTGTAGTTGCTTATCAGCATCCTCTGCAGGTTTGTCTTTATTTCCGTCTAATGGTTTTTGTTTGTTTGTATCAGAATAATCTTCAGGCGAATTATTTTGCGACAACTTTCCGGATTTTGGTTTATATGCATAATTTTTCCTAGGGCCTACAGGAATTTGTACCAACGCAGTTTCATCTATGGTGCACTTTCTCTCACCAGATTCACTTGATACTATAATTTTGATGTTATTTACTGATTGTTGTTTTGTGCTGTTCTGGGTTTCAGTTTTGTCTTTCCACTGTCTTGGTTGTTGTTCATTTTGAGGTGTATAATTTTTCCAAATTTGTTTCTGCCAACCTCCTGGTGCTCTAGTTCTCCTATCAAAATTGGCATTGCGATTCATACGTGGACTGGTTTCAACCTTAAAATACATTGAATATGTACGACAAATGCAACATTTATAACTGTTATAAAATATGTGCACAAGCATGCATGCATAAAATGTTTTTTACGTAACATTCAATATTTAATAAACCCTTTCATTTGTAAGCTTTAGTTATGTACATTCGCAGGTAAATGCCACAAAGATGTGAGTGGTTATACTAATAGGGATTATAATAACTCTAATCTGTACAAAATATTAGTACAACTAAATACCTTTAGTTTTAGTAATAAACCCCAAACAGTGCAACTGGATCACTTTTAATTGCAATAAACAATAATTACTAACTGGCTTGTGAGAACTCTTGTGTTCAGCATCATTAGCTTTACTGTCACATTTGACTTCATACTTGAGTTTTGGATCTTTGTTAGCGACTTTTTTTTCAGTAACTGAATTTGCACAATAGTCGCCCCTTAGGGGATCTTTCAAAAAATTGTAAGCAGGGTCTGGTGGTGGGCGGTTTTTACTTCCTAAATAATCATTGCATAAAATTTGTTTATATAATTCTGACCATATAGTATTAAATACTTTATGTACATACCCTCAACATTAAGCGCTTTCTCTTGCTTTATCCTATTTAACTTTTCTCTCAAGTCTTCCACAACCGGTTCTCGCCTATTAGAATTTCGGGGACGATATGGACGGTGCATTCTTCTAATCTAAAACAAGCATTTAACAATTCACACAAAGTAGATATACATTTATTAATTAAATATTTGGAAATACATTAAAGATGGAACCAAAATTAAAACAATAATGGGTATTTTTGTAAACTATAACTGATATTTGGCATGCAAATTCAAAAGTAGGAAAGGAGCAATTATTAAATCCCGCAGTATTAGGAATGAGTATTCGTTTATACATATATAAAACAGTATTTATACTATTTATATAAAAGTAATGTTATATTTTAGTAACCAAGTTGATACCATGATATTTTGTTTCATATTTAATTTATATTATTACATAAATGTTATATTTTAGTAAGTAATCAGGTTAATATCACTATGTATAATTTTTACTTTAATGAATGACACCTAGGTACTCCTTATATTTTCGGGAAGACAACAATCAGAAATATTTAAAACCTTTCATGATATCCAATTTATTCGAGGCTGTTCCGCTTAGCGAAATAATAGCACGTTTTGAAATACTACAGATTAAGGTACAACGGCTGTGGAACCAAATATTGTACATAATAATATATCAATGAACCGCCAAAATATTTTAAAATCTTATACAGTACCGTCATCTGTTGGACGAAGCCAAAGTACCGGTTAATAATTAAAAAAAGTTTGTAAAAACACTTAGATTTTTAGAAGACTGTTAATTATGTAAAAATAAAATCACTATACCTAATATATTCACAGATTTTTGCGAATTGCTATAAAAACCAGTTGTTAAGTAAATACGCGAACACCCAAATACTGAAATTGATCAGATTTTTTTGTACGAAGGTAATTTCTAATTTCATACTCTGACCATTGCGACGTTGCCATATGGTTATGCTTATTACAAGTAGCACATTCTCAGTCTACAAATATAATTAAAATTCAAATAATACGGTTACTTATTAATATGTTCGTTTTCTATAAAATATTATGTTGTAGTTATTTATTGACTAATAGTTTTAGGTCGTATTTAATCCACGGTACAAAACAAAGCTGGTATTCATAACTAGGTCACGCAGTTTTTTTTACATTGTAATTCGGAAGTAGGTAAGATTATTCACACGAAAGATCGCAATCGTATATGGTATTTACCAGGGGTCGCTAACCTTTATATTATCATCTGCTTATTTGAATTTTCTAAATCTTTGCAGGTGTTACCTGTAAATATAAGACTTTATCCGCTTTTGATAATATTTGACATCATCGATATTTTTTAAATTAAAATTTCTATTCGGCTTTACTAGTCCAATTAGAAACAATGTAAATTCCACACTAAATTGCAAAAAATGAAAAAATAAAAAAATACTTTTAATATTTAATTTTTATTCTGAATAATATAAAGAACATTTTAATTAATATTAATGAACCATTCACAAAAGTATATTAATAATAAAGTAAGATGGTGCTTTTCGTCCCCATAGGGAGGAAGAAGAAGATTCTTTAATGTATTAGTTGGAATCGCATTTCACAGATTATTTTTTTTTAGTCCGAATCTTAATTTGGCATAGCATTTCTAAACAATCTCTTGAAATAGTATCTGAAAGGCGAGATCTACATACACACATAACTGATTTCTACAGTTTTCAATATTGACAATGTTGTTTTTCACAGCTACATGATTCCAAAATATTATTTTTTAGTTACTCCGTTTCTAAGTATGTAACACATTTTGTGTGACCAATGCAGAAATAATGACCAGCACTACCACAGATGGCTTAGGTTAGAATAATAACCGAAAGTCAAGTGTAGTATTTAGGCCTTTAACATTCAACGTGTTTGTGTTTTAAAAGAAAAATGACCGCGTTTTCTACACTACTTTAAATAATAAGAGCATAATAAAATGACAACTGTTCAGATTTCTAAAACATAGTTTCTAAAAAGCAATATCAATGAAAATAGTGAACCGGTAAGATTGGCCACCAAATGAAAATTAAGCGTCTCTAAATAACAATTATAATGTCTCTAGGCTATAGTATGTAATAGTATGAAATAGGTATTTATGTATTTTAACTACTCTGTTGTAGGTAATTAACAGGCCAATGGCCTATATACAGAAGAAGAAGAAGAAGAAGAAGAAGAAGCAGAACTACTACTTTGTAATGATCGAATTTTAGTTCTTCGAATGTGTAGGTATTATTAGGTTTTCCTAAAATCTTAAATCATCGCTAAGTGAAAGACAGGACTAACGCTTTGGTACAGTCTAAAGCTATATGTATTGCTTTTGTGGTGTTTGCTGACGATGGGATCGGCTATTTTAAATCCAAAATTGACATTTTATGATTGAACTGTATGCGACGAGTACTTCACGTTGAAATACGTAGGTATAATGCAGCATAAAACATAAAACTAACATAAACTGTTAAAATCATTAATATTGTTTTGATTAATACATTATGAATTTTAATGACAAGGGCACGACGTAAGGCACGAAACAATTAACAAATACATATCCTGTCGCTATAACCAAAAAGTTGCAAAACAATTTTGGCAAATTTTACGTGCGTGGGGATCGGCTCATAGTTCCCGCCAATTTATTATATGTTTTAGCCTATCGAGAAGCTTCCGGAGAATGTTGCTTGCTCACGTCTAGGCTTAAGAAGGCGTGGCAATTAGGTTAGATTTAAACATCAATTAAAGATTTGGCAACACCGTACAATAGATGACGTTTCCTGAAATTATGCACATGCGCACTTGTGACGTCAGGGTACAGGTGAATAGCAAAGTAGGGTGGTCCAAGTAGTGATGGCGGCTATGTGTATGTGTGGACAATTGAATTCGAGTCTATTTAAGTGTTTTTAGCGTTTTAGTATCAGTTATTAGGGTTGCAACTGTTTTCACGAAAGGTCATCTGAAGGTAAATTTAGAATATGTTTTGTTTTTCTTCCTACTTCTCCTATACTAGTCCTATTAACATGGCTGACTGAAAATAGGCGTAACCGCAAGAACTTTTAAATGGCTAGGCCTAAATGCATATTATGAGTGTAATACAGCGTCTGGACCTCCTTTATAAACGTCTTTAATAAGGGTTTTCGACCTGTCACTGACAGTTTTTGTTTTTATGACAGATCGAAGATGTTTTCAGTCAAAAGTTGTGGTTTAGGTCAATTGTCAAAAACTGTACTTCGAGTGCCAGCAATTCCCCTAGTGGCTCGATAAATTAAATTTGGATCCCGATGAACGTAGTCGACATGTCCGACTAATCTTTGCTTTTTTTCTTTTAAAACCGGCAAATTTGTAATTTTAGGCCAGTAAAGTTTCCGTTGGTTGCCTAAGAAGCGATTATTTGTCGTTAAGTGTTAAGCACTTGCTAAGTATCAAACAAGTATCTTTCTTTAGATAATCAGCCGTGGGTGATAAGAATTAATAAACAGCGACGATTTTGATCGTTCTATAAATACTAGTGATGTACCCGTGACTCATTGTTTTTGCAGTAGGTGGGGGTAAATGCCCTCCCATATTACATAACAAATGCATTACGGTTGTATAACTGTTATCGGAAGCCCGCGGACAACCATTCCTATTCTTTTACTAAAACAATGGCCTGTAATCTAACATTTTCAGCGCCAAATTTTTGAATATTTAGTTTTTATTTTGGAGTGTGTATGGGCGTTGAGGTGTTTTAATAATTGTGTCAATTGTTGTAGGACGTGGTTTTTATCCACTTGTCACGTCCGTCATCAGTTACACGCATTCCGGCACAATTTTGTCCAATTTAATTTTTGTGATTACATCACCGGCGTGTCATCGTCCTTCGGTAATAATCGACCTCATTTTCCATCTCGTAATGTAATCATATGGACCTTGAGATCCACCAATAAGCTCTCAAAATTCTCAGTGCAAGTATGCCCATGAAACCATCCACGTTTGCATGCAACAACGGTCAAAGTTTACTGGTTTATTTCGGTATTCCATTTTCCTTTTCCGTCATGTCCATAGAGACAAGTTTTAAGCAGTGGCGTAGCACGGTTTTCGCTCCCTTGCAAGTTCTCAACTCTACAAGTTATTTTTCGTTGTGGCAATTTTTGTAATGATTAAAATAATCATAAATAGTTATAACTGTTATCTCACCGAGAAATATGTTATATAATCGTTTATACTTATATACAGCACAAAAACACGTCCCTTGTAATAATATACAGTTTCTATTTTTTTATTTGCATGTACCTACAGGTATGCATTAAGTTAAATAAGTATATGTAGTATTTAATCATTAGTAGCAATTTAGAGATGTTAGGTAAATATTTAGAAAAAAATGATACGATGTAGTAGAACTAGAGTAAATCACTAGTGATGTGTGACAATAATACTGGTCAAAATCGGTAACACTTTGTAATGCATCCACTTGAAGTAGTTATTGAATAACACCTTAGGACTGGGCTATCCACCGAAGCCTGCGATATTTGTGACCTATGAAGGCTTATTAATGCGAAAATTTTGATTACCCAATAACTGATTTTTTATCATAATGCTATGATTTAGCAATTTTACTGTTATATGCAGTGACGGTTAAACTTACGTTTCGCATATTACATTAATTAATTGTATGTATATGTAGTAGTATGGTTCAAAGGATATGAAAACTGCTGTAAAAAGCAATTTAATGGGCGGCCGTGAGTTAGAGGTTAGCGCGTTAGACTTCTACGCTGAAGGTCTTGGGTTCAATTCCCAGTACCGGAGTATCGAATTTATTTTTAACGGCCGTTCTCCCTCACAAGGCAATGGCAAACCAGCGAGGTATTCTGCCTAGTAAATCTTACATGGAGTAGAAGTGTTTACACTTCCCGTGGTTCGGAGCCCACGTTATGCTGTAGGTCCTCTATGCCTGTGGCATTCTAATCGCGCAACACAGGCATAGGAGCGAAGATCGCTACGTCTCGTAAGAGATAAAGCATTCTAAGAAGAAGAATGGGAATAATCAAAAAGCACAATTATCATTTATTTATCCTTGGATTTGTAAGAGAATTGTTTAGAAAAAAGATGTTAGCTAGAAACTGGCCTGAAGATTTCATGACGTTTCCTGCCCTATTCTTATTTATAGGGTGAAATTAGCCAAACGAATACATAACAATAGAGTTACGACATATGTTTTTAAATGGAAGGCCTGTTCTATTCACTTTTTTTTACAATCGCTGTTATGTTGGACATTCTCTTATATATGAAGATTTTTAGGTAACGATTTGCATTGATAACGAATATCAATATGCATATTTTCATATCGCTCACACCTATTATCCATAACCTTGTAACTGTAAGCTACAGGGCGATAGATCTGGGCTATAGAGTGGATGCTCTAAAACCGTCCCATTTCTTTCGTTGAAGATTTTCTTTTACCACATTAGATACATGAGGCCTAGCATTGTTGTGCAGCAAAATGACCCCACGCGTAAGTTTTCCTGGACGTTTCCGTCTTATTGCTCGATGAAGCTTGTTCAAAGTTTCATTGTACAGATTTGCATTGACATTTACTCCAGGTTTTTTGAACCTTATCAACAAGGGTCCTTAATGGTCAACAAAAAATGTTAACATCATCTTGCCTGCAGAAAGTTGTGCTTTAAACTTCTTCGGTGGTGGTGAACTTGAATGTTTCCACTGCATCGACGATAATTTAGTGGATGACTCGTAGTAATTTCACCAAGTTTGGTCACCCGCAACTATTGACAGAAGAAAATCATCACTGGTGTACCTATAGTCTGTGAGGTGTTGCAGAGATAAACCCATTCGCAAGCATTTTTGTTCATTAGACAAGAGACGAGGAATCCATTGCGAACAAACTTTGCTGTAACTCAGATTTCGAACAATACTATGGACAGATCCTACACTCGAACCAATAATTTCTGAAATATCTCTGATTGAAATTCGACGATTTTCTCTAATAAGGTCTGCCACACATGCCATATTGTTTTCTGTTAATGCAGTACACTGTGCACCTGGTCGCGGCTCACCCATAGTCCTTTCTTTTGCATTCTTAAATTTTCGGCACCATTCCTTCACAATTGGGTACACATATACAATACATGCATTTCCATACACTACTTGCATTCGCGTATGAATCTGCACTGGCTGCACAACCTCAGTGCATAAAAATTGTAGGACCGCACGCTGATCAAACTTGGACGGATTTTCAACGACAAACGCCATTTCAGAATGGGTGTTTTAGAAGTCAGAATCAAATTCAAACGTCAAAAACTTATTAATGTATTCCTTACAAACACTACTAACATTAGTAAACGTCATTTGAGTTATTGCATTTGTTTGCAAGGCTAAGTTGATTAAAGATGGGTTTCAGTTGATAAGCATAAAAACATGTTTCTTACTTTCATTTGAGGCTATATTAGAACGACGTTAATTTATACACTTCAGAATATAAAACCATTAAAAAAAAGATCATCTTTGTAACCTCCCAAAACATCGGAATGTATTGACTCAGTAGATAAAGCACAAACGTCAAATTTAGTAGGGCACGAATAAAACTATTGTTCTTGGTTTTTATTAGGACGGCATTAATTTAACACATCAAGTCATTAAAAAAAAGGGAGATTTTTGAAGATATCTAAAACGTAGCCATTGTCATACAATGCAGTGCAAAAGTTACTCAGTAGATGGAGATTTATAGTAAGGTATGGCTTACATATATTTTTGGTCCCATCGTGCAAATGTTGTATACACTATCACGATTGATTTGCCATTCAGTAGGCTGTTTTTTTTTGTCTTAAGTTGCATTTCTGAAATATTATTTGATTGATTTCTAGCAATGTCAAAATGAAATTGCCCCGTTGCCAGCTCTAGAGTCCCCTACTTTTCTAAAATAATCTAGTAAGTTTAGAATTAATAAAACACATAATATATTATACAGTATGATCATTAAAAAAAAACTCGCAGCTGGCCATGGTAAATTTACGTATAGTGTCTTCTTACAGCATGCACTTTATAGGAAGCGAAATAACGAAATTTACTAATTTTTAAATCGGTACGTAAAACACGATTTAATTGGTAATAAAACAAATTTCCGCCTGTATACACTGGTATACACGGTATACACAAGTTAGTTGATTTTCTGAACAATTTGAACTTTATAATTAAATAATAATTAGATCTTCACGTTTCATTTCCGAAACAGGTCGATTCCGAATGGCTTACCGTTAAAATGTATTCCTGTATACGTCAAAGTGTATCACATATCCCACATAACCTCGAAATGTGATTGTTGTTGTTGTCATTTATAAGTGACATTATGACTGTCAATTGTAACATATGGGCTAAGCCATACCTTGGTAAAAATTTCAAAGCCTGCTAGAGTTTTTGTTAATGAACATACTGTACCTACTTAATTGTCAGAATGGTGAAAATTATTATCAAAGTTACTAAACTGCAAATTGTGAAAGCTTTCAACCATTATAAAAGAGATAGGGCCAGACTTCACACGATTTACGATTATAAATCGATTAATTGATGTATTTGGGGTAAGCGTGTATTATTTCTTAAATATGCAATTGCAAATTACTTATAGTTTTAGGTGTCTGAGCGTTCTACATGGGACATTTTATCACAAGGACAGGACGTTTTGAAATCTTCCATTTGTAGTATACGCGCTAAGACGGACGTTTTCTTAAATTACAAGTTTAGAAAAGATTTGCAACGA
>JABXWE010012536.1:0-64327 GCA_014611495.1 Limonius californicus
TTTGTTTGTTTTGATTGGGCGAGATCTAGGACGCGGTTTTCCAGGAAATCTCTGTAACTGTTTGTTTGTTTCGATTGAGCAAGATCTAGGACGCGGTTTTCCAAGCACTCTATGTGATTATTTGTTTGTTTTGATTGGGCGAGATCTAGGACGCAGATTGTTTGTTTGTTTTGATTGGGCGAGATCTAGGACGCGGTTTTCCAGGCAATCTCTGTAACTGTTGGTTTGTTTCGATTGAGCAAGATCTAGGATGCGGTTTTCCAAGCAATCTATGTGATTATTTGTTTGTTTTGATTGGGCGAGATCTAGGACGCGGTTTTCCAAGAAATCTCTATTTGTTTGTTTGTTTCGATTGGGCAAGATCTAGGACGTGGTTTTCCAAGCAATCTCTGCAATTGTTTATTTTTTATTGGGCGAGATCTAGGACGCAGTTTTCCAATAAATCTCTGTAATTGTTTGTTTGTTTTGATTGGGCGAGATCTAGGACGTGGTTTTCCAAGCAATCTCTGTAACTGTTTGTTTGTTTCGATTGAGCAAGATCTAGGACGTGGTTTTCCAAGCAATCTATGTGATTATTGGTTTGTTTTGATTGGGCGAGATCCAGGGCGCGCATTTGTATGCACTGAAGCTCTTGGCTTATTGTACACCCTAACTATGAATTTTGCTTATCTGTAGTTATTTTAAACGTGTCACACATCGCAGTGGCGACAGAAGTCCCACTTTAGGATTTTCCCCACCAGAAAAATTTCACCGACCTCGGTCGGATTAGAACCCGCCTCCTTTGAATCCAAAAGCAAGTGCTCTAACCACTAGGCCAGCTATCTCTGTAAGCCCTGAGTTTAATAAGGTAGAACAATTTTGCTGCTTTAAATTCTGTAGACGTTCAAATCAACAAACTACTAATTTGAACGACACTATAACTAATACAAAACTAGCAGTAAAACGTAGTAGAATTTCAGCTTTATAATACCTCCAGATGGACTTTCTATAAAATCATATTTTTTATATTTTGTAAAATGGATTCTGTTTCGAGATAATTTTTGCAACGTCACTACTGTTCCCATCAGTAATCCAGAGCCTTTGACATTTTTTATTTACTTAAAAGCCAAATAAGGTAAGGTGATTACAGAGTGCCAGGAGCGGGACTGAATGTAAATCGAGTGTGTGGGATTTAAACTTTGATATTTTCATTCAGAAGACCCATAAATTCGAAAAAACAAGACTAATTAGGTAATGCACGCTATTAAGTTTCTAGATATAATTCCCCTTCAGTTTTATGTAAACAGAGACGGACTGGCCCGCTGGGACAGAAGAAAATTTGATTAATTACGCTTGCTGTAATGTAAAAATTTTAAATGGAAAAGTTTATCAAATTATCCTGTTAAATATTGTTTATGCTTGTGTTATATCCTGTTATATTATACAACATAATAACCTTTTTCGGATGTAAGAGGGACTCGAACCTGTTCAGTGCTGCTACATTTTCTTCTAAAGGTACAATTCTATGCAGAAGAAACAACGGCAAAGAAAACTTTCGCCGTTTCCGTAAGTATCTTATATTTCCAGAGAAAACAGAGCTGCAGAGCAAGTAGTAATGAAGTACAATTGGAAATTATTGTCTTATCTGGCATCTATTACGTACTATTCTAGAATTGAATTAATTAACAGAACTACCGTCTACGCTTTACATAAGTCGAGCTTTGACAATTCAAGTCATGAGTATTTTAACGCCAAGCTTGCACCAATGCAAATTTTCCATTGTGCGCTGTAATGTACAGTCTTCTTGTAGCAAAATCCTAAAGATATCCCTGTCTAAAGGGTCTTTTCAAAACAATTTCGACCACAGGCATGAGTTCTACAATTTCCATAAACATCTAGTTGAAGAAAACTCGAATACTGTTATTTAATTATGATATTTTACGTTATAGATATTATATAAACCCTAATACATTAGATTTGACATGATATCCGTAAATAATTCTTTGATTATGAAGCAGCATGGACAAGAAAACCCAGATCTTTATAGTAAATTGACAGTTTTACCTAATTTAATTAGGAAAACAGGGATTGGATTAAGTGAGTATAAAAAAATCATTTTTCATTAAGTTTTGCGTAAAATATTTGAAGAAAAATGTATACTTACAAATTTGGAGATACAAAACTTGCTTAATTAAAATATAGCGCATACGTATACTAACCGTACTGAGTGTTCTGTGTGTATAAAATTCAATTACGTTCAGGTTGTCATTGGAAAACGTAACACAATCTATGTAAATCAAGAGGATGTAACTCTGGAATAAAGTGTCTTAGGAACGTTGTTTTATTACCGTATTGATTGCTGAACGTATATGGAATACATTGAAAGAGGTAGGGTATGCACTTATTATCGATGTTAGTAGTTTCAACTGAATTGTACCTAAGATGGTAGCTCAAGTGGTAGAGCGCTCGCTTTCTGAGCAAAACGGCGATTATGGATTGGGTTCAACTGTTCAGCATTACCAAGTAAAATCTTGTGCTGTAACCCACCACACACAATTTCCCAAACCGGGGACCGTAGGACCTTAAGTAATGCTAAAAAACGTTTCTGTTGGATTCAACGTTAAACTGTAGGTCGCCCGTGTGTCTACTTTAGCGCTAAGGAGAAACACGGGGAAGGCAAGAGGCCTGTGTCCAAGAGTGAGACGTGAAAGGTTGTTGATGCTGACCCAAGAGGGTGTCAAAAATAATAACATAAATTAGCGCTTTCGTGGAGGTTGATACTGCATTTGAAATGAATTATCCATAATAATGGGGTTAGCACACTTTTCATTATTTTTATTGTTATAATAGTTTCACAATTTATTTTATTCAGCTATTCTAACCTGGGCAATATTTTCTGATATTTATTATTGTTAAGTATTTTTTTGAATAGATTGACTGTTTTGGGCCAGCCTTTTCTGGCAAGTTACATCGTAATATTATATTAAAATTTACAATAAAAATGAGCTCATTGTGTTTGAAACTTTACACTTTCATTAACAGTAGATACCGATTACCGTGTTTATTCATTGATTGTAGTTGCTGTGGTCCGTCTGCTATTAATAACAGGTATATGAAACTATGAAAATTGCATAATATAAGTTTCATTTGTAAAACTGCCCCAATACAGCCAAAACAGCTGGCGCAGAGATAGATCCTTAATATGTTTTTGGATTAACAGAGGACGCCACCGCTAACATCCTCTGCATCCAAGCCATTACTAAACAGGGAACATGCACAAATTACGAAGCTACTAAGTAAGTAAACGTTCTTTGTGATAGGGGACAGACAAGCCGACAACAACCTACCGAGCGCCCTCTATAGGTCAAATGCGACAAACAGCCGCAGTTATTGTACAAAATGTGAAAAGAAAATTGCCGTTTGCATTTCTCAGTTTCAAAATATTATGAATTATTGAAAATATAATTTCTATCAGCTAAGCCTTTCATACTTCCTAATCATGAAATTAATAATATCAGGTTTCAGCATGACGGTGTTCCATCTCATTTTTTAGAAGAGAAGTGAGGTATCATATGGAAAAGTTATTTCCAGGATTATAGATTGGATGGAGAGATAAAATAAATTGGCTATATTGATCATCTCGCTTGATACAACTTGGTCACTTCTTGTGAAGGTTGCAGGAAACACACATATACCTAATAGATCGAACATAATTGAAGATGTAAAAACCGCATTCGTTCAATAATGAAAACCACATATCTTGAACTTTTAATAGTTAGTAATTTTTATTGCAATTAGAGCGTTTAATAATTGGAAATAGAAAATAGTAACAAATCTATACACAGTTAAAATGGAAAATGGCATTAAGATGACACAACATCTTTCATACTTGGTTTACACAGACAACTGGACTATACAAGTTTGATAAGATTTGTTGGCTTCCATTAATTACGTAGAAAACTTTTAAAGTGTGCCAATGTGAAAGGTATGTATAAAAATTATAAATAGCCAACTACTTATTTTTAGTTTTATATTCTCGGCACAATCATTTGCTTCCGGTTGTAATATTCCCTTATAAAATGGTTAGAAGTGATGTTTTGTTCTTGGCAATATCTCTGCCACAATGACAAGTTGCATATTCCCTATCAACTACACAATGCACTATTTTGATAGAAAAATTATACGACGCTGACAAATACAAATTTTGTTTACGTCTTGCAAACACTAACAGCAACCATCTATACGTTTCACAAGAATCTTTACAAAATTATATTTCCTTCTATCTTTGACCAAGATATTATTGAAAAAATGAAGGAACATTATATAAGTTTTGCTCAATGCGTACGAAACGACTCAGTGAAAGACCGTTTAAAAAAATTTAACTTCTGTATTACTTTTTCGATGTTGCTAATCTACACTAAACATGTATTTTTTTTGTGAAACGGCAGTATAACAAAATCATAGTATATTGTGTATCTAGTAGGAAAAGAGATAGATTTCTGCATAGGAGGGGAGGGTGAAGAAATTGACGTGCAGGCCTCAAAAAGGCATATCTACTATACCCTACTCGGCTATCCTCGTCCAACAACTACCTGCGTCTGGAAATTACACTTTTCTCACGAGCTATACTACGAGCTACCTAGTTTAGAAAATAACAGAGAGCGATAGAATTGTACGCATACGTAGTAAACATATCTGAACTAACCTATAATTAAATTATTGATGTATATTGGGGTTGTTATTAAGCCAATTTAAGAAGCATTTATAAATATTATAGAAAAGCCATGGACTTTTATGGAGAAAAAGGAAAATGGGTATACCGAAAATAGTGATGTGTTCGCCAACCTCAACGTTGACAGTAGAGCAAATGGAAATATTAACTTTCCGGTCTAGGTCGGATTTTCGTTCGTTCAGTTGTGGTTGCCTAACAACTACTGTAACATATAGCAATCATTCACTTTTAGGAGCGATTGCATTTTTAGTCCAATCGGAGAAAAAATAATTTTCCTATTTCATGCTGTGGGTTGCAACCCGAAAAGAACATTTTTCTTATAGGAATGTACTGTGCTGAAGTGTTACAAGAATCAAATTATCACATCACAATATTTTTTGGACAAACGTAAAAAATTGAAACTAATACTCATTTTGTATACAACTACTTCAGAAGATCAAGAAGAAATTAATTATATGAAATGTTCTACAGAGCAAAGAAAACTCAAGTTATTTTTGTTAACAGATTCAATTTTTCTCCTCCACAAACAGAGGGTGACAGTTTGAAAACGTACAATGTGTTATATCGTTGGAAGTAAAGAGGAATTAAGCATTTCTAGAACATAAAATAGGCATGATCATGACTCATAAGCTAACCTTCCTCATTCAACACTCTAGGTTCTAGGTACCCAACAAAAAGATTACAAAATAGTAACACTCACTAAAAAGCTCTTTTTACCCGATTCGTTTGGAAACATACAATGACCCCCAAGATCTCCAGATTTAATACCAATAGACTTTATTTATGAAATATTTCGGTGTTCTGATATGATTTTTTAATGATTTCTTTAGATTTGGAATAAATGCAGTATCGTCGTATGTCCTAGTTATCATATGTCTTACCAATCGTATCTTGCGTTTAATTTCAGTGGTAGAAATCAAACTGTAGTGGAGTGAATACTAACTTTCTATTTGTACATCAAACACACAATGTAGGTGCGTTTGCCTGTTAACATTTCCATTTCACATGTGGTTTGATAATGCTAGAGTAGTATCATTATAAGAGTTAGACTTGTATCAATAAATATTGTTTACTACCGCGGAAACTAAGGTACGACAAATAACAGCTGGGACATACGTTGTGACATCCACAGCCAACTCCAGTTGTGATCACAAAGTTATAAAGAGATATATATTATTTTGACCTACACCCATTTTCTAGAAATCGTAAAAACGATTCTGACCAAATACTACAGGCATGTTTTATGATAATATAATGACAAACTTAGACAAGTAACATATTGACAAATCTGTTCCATACTTTAAAGGAATATACAGGGTGCTGATCTTGAATATAATCTATAGGGAAAATATATGTGTTTATAGAACTGTTTAATAACCTGCTTTCAAATGGAAAATTACATCCGAAATACGGTGTACACGGAAAGCACGTGTATTTTACAGAGATTTCCCCTATATATTTAATTTTGTAATTCTAAATTCTGCAGGAAATTCAAAATTTTCTGATATAATTCAGGTTACGTTGTTTTAATACCATTTAAGCATAAAAATGTTGCGCTTGCGTTCCTCAGTGGTTGCGCGTTTGGTTTATAATACTAGTTATTCATTCGTCAATGCTTCAGAAACCATTTTTTGTGCTATGGAATTATTTTATAAATCCAGTTGCTAGACACAAGGGACCTCGGTGGGGCAGTGCGAATACGCGCTGTCAATCGAGGTCATAGTGAAATGCGGCCGATCGGTCGAACCCTGGCTGAAGCGACCGTATTTCACTTAGTTAAGTTTATGGTGCATGTTGCATGAATGGCTAGTATGTAAGGGCAGCCCGCACCCCCCTCAAGTAATGCGATAGCAGTACCGTCAGTATGAATGAATGTATAAAAAAGTTGCTATACACACAAAATACAATTGTAGAATTAGTTAATTGTTGCTGTGGCATATTTCAAGTAGTTTTTATTAATGCATTTTAATGCTATATTTAAATAAAGCAACACACCTAACAATTCCCATATTTTCCTATGGAAACAAATCAAACTGTAATAATCAATTTACGAAAATAAATTTGCATGAAAAACAAAAACTGCGATAAATGCGGGACTCGAACTATCCACGTACATGTTTTGATTTAACCTTAAGTGGCATAAGAATAACGCAATTTAAATTATTTGTCTGAATTGTGTATTTATTATTTAATTCAGTTTTATTAAAATAAAAAGGTAGATGTAATTTCTGTTAAATTTACGCCCTTTCCGTGTCACACACTCTTAGAGCAGCGCTTTTTTACTTGGGGAGCAGGAATTTGAATAATTCCACTTTCCTGATGTGACGTATTCAAACTCAGCCCACTGTATAAATCATCTTTTAAATAATATACGAAAAAGAAACACTTTTATTTAAACTGCAAACTGCAAGCTTGGATGAAACTTCGTAGCTCTTAAACCCTTGAATATTTATATATTTCTGTACTATACTTTTTAACCATGAATTTCATTAGAACCGTGATGTGAATGTTCAAGCGTGGCGAATTTCACATGCAGTAAGCCTCAGTATGTTCGCAGCTTGGTTCCATACTTTTGTTTGTAGAATCACAGAAGTTATAATTTATGATTTATTTGCCTGAAGTCAAAACCTATTTCAACTACAACAAAAATTTAATTTTGTATTATTTTACATATGTTTACTCAGGGACAAAAAATCATTTATAATGAAGTCTTATTTATTTTCGCAATAGTCAACGGAATGAAAAAGAAAACTGGATATATTTCATTCATGCAGGTAAACAAGAATATCGACCAAGATTTTTTATTTTCCTAGCAAATAGTAGCAACTTTTCCTGAAGATTTCAAAATGTTTTAAAAATATTTTTACTGATGAAGCATGGGTTCACCTAACTGGGTATATCAATTCTCAAAACATGTACTTGTGGAGCACTGAAAAACTGCATCCTCTGTGAAACATCTTCTAAAAACTGACTTCAATTAAAGACTGTTTCCTTCTATGTTTAATAATCCGTTCCTGGCGGAGGTGCAGAAAAAAACTTTGGCGGCCAATACCCAGGGGCGGTCGAGAACCGTTTCTTATACGTAAACTTTTTAAAATTATTAATCGTTTAAGCAAACTAAATTGAATCAAATTAATTTTATATGTAATCTTTGTAACAGTACTTATCTACAAGAATAAACTATCTTTATATACAGCCCCAAATAGCATATCATATTTAGCCATATTTATTGAACAAAATTCGTGCAGGTAATTAATGGTTGCTATTGATCAGTACACAATTACATCATTAGTACATCCATTATACTACGGCTAGTAGGCTCTGATTTCAAATACAGCAAACTCTCGATGCTAAGATTTTTGCTTTTTACTGAAAAAATTACCTACGTATGTATTACACAGTATGTAAAAATATATTTGACACATAGAACTGTTAACAACATTGCATTGTGTATAAAATTATAAAATATTGGTAATGTACTGAAAATGTCTGTTGTTAACAAAAGTAAAATGCGATAGGCCTATAGTACGTTTTAATAGACGCAAACCCACAGACAGAAAAAAATACTGTACCGCAAAAAAAGCAGGGCACGGATAATCCGCAAACCGGATAATCCGCGCATGGATAATCGAGAGATTACTGTACATATATTTTATACAACAAACATATACAATATACAACCAATTAAAGGCGTCAACTCAGTAGTTATCAATAAGGCTGAATTGCATTGCAAGGAAGGCATAAATATAAGATTTAAATACTATTTCAGTGCATCTTGCAACTATGTTTCTCAAATATTTACCCTGTTATTTTATAGATTTCATTTAGAACAGAACTGTTGTGTTAAAGTTGTGATTTTATACATGGTATTACTGACTATAGTTAGTATAGGTGTTAACCTTATAAATAAATCAATCGAGGTAAGTTTTACTTATAATCTAATTGGGACTTATGTTGTAAGACTTAGACGTCAGATCAGAAAGAAAAACCAAAAGGCCGTCTGTGCATGTTATCTAAAAAATAAATAAAAATATGAGAAAGGAATGAACTCAGGGGAGCGTTGACAATGTTTTTGTATTCAACGAAAAATCTTTCTGTGGCAAGTACATCGACTACTTCCACTACTGAAATTGTTCCTGAAAAGCCTAACCTATCATAGTAGATTGCAAATTTATTGATTGCTTCGTCTCCTATTCTTATGAAGGAACAACATGAAGATTACACATTATCTTCTACATCATCAAAGTCGAAAAAGGAAAAGGCGGAAGAAGATGATCTTAAGGTATTTATCAGAAGTAGCGATACAAAAAGTCAACCTAAATTTTAAAACGTCCAACAAACCGAAATTGACTACAATTTTATTGTTATAAAACACATAGTATTTAGCATACAAACATATATTAATTAAACTGCTAGAGGTTTATGGTCTTCAACTTTTCTGAACTTCTTCCGAATGCCTTCCAACATGTGTTAGATGAGGTTGGCGTAAATTTTTTTGTAACAGTAAATAATCCGTTGCTTTAATTGATCAAGTGATGTTGCTTCCCAATCATTTTCATAACCCAGTTTAGTGTAAAGTTTACCATAAATTCGCACTTGGGCGATGTTGAAGCACATGGGGGTATGCTTGCTTTGGTACAATTGCTATTTGTTTGATTCTAAGCCAGTCCAACGTCTTTAGAAAATAATTTTATCGTTTTTATGATATTTATTAACAAAATGAACCACTTTTGGCAGACATTTTAAAATGTATACATCCGTGTTAACCGCTTGTCTCTTCAGAGTTTGCACGAAAAAGATAGATACCTGTTCAGGCCATTTTTAAATTACGACAGATTGTATTCTATGAAACTTTGAATTTGCCTGGAAGTTTCCGGCAACTAATCCCAATTTCGGTTGCTCTCTACATACAGTTTCTTCAGTGTACGGTGGTGCAAAATGGGTCTCTTCCAGATTTTTTCTTATTTTCAGGGTAATTGTTACTGTGGTATCTCGTAAAACTGTGGTAGATTGCTCTCTGGCTGACATCTTCGTCAACAACATAATGTAGAACATATTTTTTACTACGTACTCCAAGCATATGCAGACACATCATAAAACCTTTTGATATAATACTTTCATCTTGATAGCTACCAAACTAAACATACAAGTAAGCTAGACAACTGACAAAACTCAATAAATAATTTAAAGTCCTTCCATGCGCCTTTGTATGTATATCTGGTCAATTGGATTTCTGATACAGATCTTAATGAAGAACCCTTAAGTTTTTCCTTAGTACTGACAGATCCAGGAACATGTGTTACGCAACAGTTTTTGCCTATTGTGAATATTACTTAAATGTACGCTCGACAAAGGAATATTTACAGAAGTATACGTCTCAATAACAGCTGGGAAGAATTTTAAGGTTTGAAGAAAAGCCCGTGCACGCTTACAACGGGAGGTGGCGGAGTCTTAAGAAGGGTCTACAAGATGCAGTGTTGTTGGTAGCTAGCCGTAGGCTCGCATATCTTTGACGTAATAAGTAATTAACAGCGTCTGCGAAACTACTAACTGATTGCGATGCGATTAACATCTAAGCTGAGGCAAGGTGCGAATTTAGTGTTACCACTTATGTGTTTATATATAAAGATGGCTTGCAATGGCAATAGCAGTCAATAGAAGCAGTCACGGTCTTGAGAGGCTGTGGTTATATCCTATGGAATGTTATATGCGTTTACCCGAATGGTTGCGTATTATCTACTTATTGTTATATATGGTTTGTATCCCATGAAGTGTCATATCATATCACAAATAGTTAAGTATTATTTATTTGTTATATAAGATTGGTGTATCTATGTAAGTAGTTATTGGAAAATGTAGCGTAGTGAATATAAGTAGCTACACAACTAGATAATGTGTGTGTGGCATGATCAATAACAATATTCATTAGTAATCATTAGGAAGGTAGTCAGTTGGCAGAGGTTGTATTGAAAATGCGTCTACTCCGAATTATTATTATTATTATGAACGCAACATTTCCCCTTCGCATGTGGGGCTGAGGGGGCACCACCCTCCGCGACTCCTGTGAATAACAGAGAGACTGGCTGAACGTAGTCTAATAGCCTGGATCCCTCTGGAGGATTGGTGCAACACAAGGTGTGCATAGTTGTAGTAATTACTCTACAATTACGAATGGATGCGGCCACAACAGCTAACTCGCAGATAAGCATCCGCGTCTTGTTCAAGGCCAAATCCAGGGGCAGGGGTAGGGGCAAGGGGCCGGAGGACCCCCGATGAGTACAACTGCCCAATATTTATTGACAGATCAGTAAGTCTGTGTTTCATGATGTGTTGCATGTCACCTGCCTGTCGCCGCCAGTGAGTTCTGATCGCATCCGCTGTTGGTTTACCCGGGAACTGCACAAATCGCATGCAGAAGCGCTGCTACCGTATTTAAATATAAAATTCAGTAGTTTTTATTCGTTCCCCGTAAGGTCGACCCTAACACATGGTTGAATCAGTTAAAAATGTACTTTTAGAAATTTTGAATTGCAACGTTTCGATAGAGTTAGGTCCCCTTCAGATGAAACACACAGAAGATTTTCAACAACATTGTGAAGTAAGACCTAAGTAGACTTGAATAATTTAATGCAATATTAAATATTAGGGAAATATTTCCCGCTGCGACAAAACCCTTATTTACCTTGGATTAAGTTGTAAATAATGAATCTTCTATCTATCTATCTGCGAAATTTCTACAGATCTCTCGGCCATCTCGAATTTTCCTATTTTTCTATAGCGTTAAGAATTTTTTAACTTTGCCCGTAACTAACTAACTAACTTATTTTTTTACGGGAACTTTTGTTTCATTTTATAAAACTAAAAATTTAAAATATTATTTTTGCATAATTGCTGTTTACAGCTATGTGTATATATATATATATATAAAGTAAACACCCTATATACAGTTCATAAATAATAAGAGAGGCGACATTATTTTTGAACGGTCCTGTTTTTAAATATAAATGTCAATATTTTTGGAAAGGTGTCGCTTTGAATTCCGTTTTATTTAAGGTTAGATTGTATAAAGCCAGTACAAGCAGGCTCTTTATAACCCATAGTCATCCAGGACCTAAAGACTTATTATTGAACACACGTCAACTTACCCCTAACAAAACTACAATGTTTATTGAAATACTTTGCGGGATTCTGACGTGCTGACATGTTAAAAACCGATGCGGCACATCTCTACATTCCACTTTTTATCCATGAATTTCATTATAATAGATGACGTAAAGTTTCAAACGTCGGTTAATGTCGCATGCAATGACCCTGAATGTTTCCGCAAAAAACAGCTTGGTTCCATACTTTTGCCGGATCCTGTACAGGGCGAAAAAACGATTTAGGTATGTCTTAATTTACCCACAGACGATTCTGACTTCCTGGCGTGTTGAAAACCGATACGGCACAGTTTACGGAAACAGACAACCTTGTATACCCAAGCACCTCGCTGGCAATTAAAAACCTTTAAAATTTCCGCAAGTGAATGGACAGTCCAACGCGAGGCGAAGCATTCCCAAACAACAACTACGTAAGTTCATGTTTATGTAAACACTATTAATTTTAATTCACGCGCTCATTAGCATAAGCCCAGAGGGGGCCTTTTATATTTAGAAGAGTCGGCCGCCCCACTCCGCTCGGCGCATAAAAATTTCAATAAATCGAGAATTATCAATTAGACAGAAGCCAACAACTTGAGTTGACGCGTAATTGATCCGCACCATCTGTAGATGTGTGTCATAGTGACGAACATTTGGCACGGCTACATAAAATGAAACGGGATATGAAGTGTTGGAGCTAATGAAACACACACTGGCAGAAGAACTCTGGGGGATTTCTGTATCGTTTCCCTCCAAATCCCCAAACTGCCATTAAAGCCCGTCATCTGTGTTGTCTTCTGCATTTTTCTCCCTCGCTCCGAAATCCAGAGATTACGGCCCCAAATCCGAAGCGCCGCTGCTTTTTCATCTGCTACACGTTGGTCTTATCTGGAAGTACGTGTATTTTGCTAGGACAATCTCTATTTTTCACTCGCGCTATAAATAATCGAGTTCAATGAGGTTCATAACAAGAGTACCCTATTAACGATGATATACTACCGCTCTGGCAATTTCATTCAACTAAGTAGGTCATGCTTTTGGTCCTAGTTAATTAGTTAAGAGACGCAACAGAAGGAAAACCGAAGGAAAATGATTTTTCTTCCCAAATAGCTTTTTTGATATATACAAATTAGTTGCTTGTTCGTTGTTAATACGGCAAACACGGGGTCAAAATAAAGTTATCAATTAATATAATTTAAAAATAGATTAATACTGTCTGAAATACTGCACTGACTTGCAAATAATGATACTTTCTAATATCAGTAAGATAGTTTGAATAACTTCTATTACTTTAATTGTATTATAATTACGATATTAGAAGTATCTCAGATATGGGGAACCTAAATCATCATCATCATCATTGTTGGAAGTACAACACTGGGCGGGATTCCTCAAGGATTCTCCGCTTCTGTCCCTATTTTGAGCTTTATTTTTCCAGTTAGTTCACTGCTAGTTCATTTTCCATGTTCGTAGTCGTTTTGAACGTATATCGTTAATTCTTAATGAAAAATCAAGGCTTCGAAATATTTTCCCGCCAGTGGTCTTCTAGTTGGATAGCACCTGATATATTGCGGGTTACAGTTTCATTTTCACTGTATTAACCAAACATAAGACAAAAATCTAGCGGCTCGTTATTTGAAAAAATCTTGCTTGAAATTTAACTAAACTAACAGCTCGACGCAGTATTTTCATCAGTAGGAAACGATGATGTCATAAATTAAGTTAAGAACAAGTGATTTTGGTTGTCATGCTATATGTATGTTGGGTTGCGTCAACCACTTTTAAAGGGGAGACAACTTAGTTGGTCCATCGTGTTTGAAATATTTCCTATATACGAGGGTGGTTCATCATTTATTGTCCCTGATATGGTCGCAAATGACTTAAACATTTTAAACAACTTTATTTCTCAACATAATCCCATGAAAGGTTGACACACTTAGTATATCGATGTTGCAGAGCTTCAATACCTTTAGAAAAAAAAATATTTGTCCTGCACTGTAAACCACTCATTCACAGCAACCACCACCTCTTCATCGTCCGAAAAACGAGTCCCCTAAAGATGTTCTCTAAAATTGGGGGGTTAGATCTGGCGAATATGGTGGTTGTTCTAAAATTCTAGCAAATCTGGCAATGTGGATAGGAGCCATAGAAACATAGCTCTTGTGAGCGGGAGCGTTCTCTTGGTGGAAGAGAACGTTGCGTTTCAATTTTCTACGCTTTTTTTGCTCCATAGCCTCAGGAAATTTTGGTGTGAGTTTTGCGTAATAATCTCTCGTGTGTAAATAATCAACAAGAAGAGCTCGCTCAGAATCGCTAAACACTGCTGCCTATATCTTTCCGGCCGATGAGGTCACATGGAACTTCTGTGGGGGCGGGGAACCACGATGTCGCCATTCCATACTCTGACGTTTTTACTTTGGATCAAAGCAATGAAGCCAGGTGTCATCTACAGTTACAAATCCTTCCACAAATTTATCCAAATCTGTGCCCAATTGCTCACAGAGTGAGAATCCTGGCCTGTTTCTGAACAGGTGACAACATTTTTGGAATTCATCGTGCGCAGATATTTTCCAGATCCAGTCATGAAACCTTTTCTCAACACTTCCAACGAAAAAAGCATATATCTCAGCAATACATTTGACCGTAATTCTCCGATCACTCGCAGTACCATATCATGGACCAAATCAATATTTACTTGTGTAACAACAGCTTTTAGTGGCGAAGCACCTGGTGCACTTTCTTCGTAATTTGAAATTCCAGCACCAATACTTAATTACTTGCTATGGCGGGGTAAAATCACCCAACTCTCCGGACATGTCATTATAAATTTCCTGCAGTGATAAACTCTTCTTATAAAGAGATTTTATCACAGCCCTTGGCTCAAATTTTTCTATTTCAACAAAATCACCACAACCACAGTAATATTAAATGTATAACTTTTATAACCAAGAACATAGGCACCTGCAACTTGGCATATATTAATGTCAAAAACTAACGTATCTAGAAGAAACTATTCATTTGTTCATATATTGATAATATGATTGATAATATGATCCTATACCAGAATATTAATAGGTAAATATTGTAAATGTATTTGATGAAACAACAGTTTACCCAGAAACGCAAGAAAAAAAAACAACAATAACTTATAAACCCAGTTATTAAGTCCCATAGTTCATGATTAACAGAAGCAGATACTTGCAATGACCTGAAAGTTCATATATATTTTATCCAATAGAAGGTTAATATACAACAGCTGTTTTCTGTTGCATTCGTCAATATAATTTAATGATAAATATGTAATTTTAGGTTATTAACAATAACGGAATATTGGAAAATACTGTTAATTCATTTGTTTCAAGAGATGCAGAGAAAACGTAAAATAAATGATTTTGTTACGTATTTGCATTGTTTAAATTATCGAGAGCAACATATTTATGTAATGCACTGAAATTATATACCAATTATGTTACTAAAAATACTGTCTTAAATAAACGTTTAATTTAAGTAGGACGTTAAGAATGTGCCCTCTAATAGAAAACAATAATTAAATACTAATAGCAAAAAGATAATTTACAATGGCGTAATTAAAATTATGTATGAAATATTTTTTAATATTTGATAAACCATAAATGTTTTTAAGATGCTTTTATTTATATTAAAATAGACCTTTGATATTTTTAAGTATACTTTAATACTAATGAAAATTACGATCATTAGGTAGTCTAACAGTGTAATAATAATATAAATTAACTGAAATTTTTAAATATCATTTAATAAGAGTATCATTTAATATATGTATATGATTATCATATAATATACAAGAACGTTAAACTGTCGCTGCTGCAAGTGTATTTAGTGAACTTAGAAACCCAGTTACTGATTGCAATAATTAACTGAGGCTGATGTTTATAATTAAGTAACAATAATCAGAATATTAGTGTCTGAACTGTTTTAATTGTACTTCACCACGAATCTGAATGCACTTAATGGATTCACATTGAGCTTTAGGCTTTCACGTTTTCTGTCTAATGGAGTAATCTCTTCACCTTCAAAGCGCTTTGATAATGCTCCTGCTACGGTTAGCGAAAGGTCAGCATCAATCAATTCCACGACGACAGCTCAAAAAGATGACTTTATTAATGCATTCATTTGACCTATTACATTTAATATATAAAAAGTATAACTATTTGGAATACTTTATTAAAAATATGGAGATATATGTTTTTATTCAAGTACCTCATTTAATTTATGTGATCTGAAAAAATATTAAATACATATTTTCGATTAAATAGTAATACCTTAGCGATTCGTTTACAAGACGGATTTAAATTTATGTCCTAGGTATTGTTAAATATTTTAAATATATTGGAAGTATTTAAGATATTTTTTTACTTAAGTCAATAGATTTTTCTTCTTTAAATGTGTCAATTATATTTTAATATAAATTGATGATCAAAATCGCTGCTATTAACAATTAGCTAGGTGTTTTACACAAAACTCTGTTACTGAACAAGTAATATACAGGGGGTTAAAAAAAGGCGACGCCAACTTGCTGTGGCAAACGGTGATATTACAGACAACTCTTCAAATTACTTCAACCGGAAACAATATTCTCTCTAATAGTTGAAATCCAATCATGGATTCGTCTATAAAAAGCTTGCTTGGCGTCATAACTCAAACAAGTTTAAATAAGTTGATTTTATATGCCAGTATGTAGGCAAAAACTTGTTGAAATGCTTCATTTTACAATAGTTTTGATAGAACGAATATTAGGAGCAAGTAGCCCTTACTACTTTCTAGTCTATAATTAAAACGAAATAGTCACAAGGAAAGAGGAAAATTATTTGCTAAGACAACTTAATTAGACCTGTTTCTGGTACTAACGCTTAACACCATCGCTCACGGAAATTCCATCGACCATTGTCTTCTAAAGGTTTCAAATGGGCGGAAAACCAGGTAACAAACTTGTTTCATTGTTGCGGTTCCGGCAAATAGGAATTTTTCGCAGCAAATCCTGCTGGCATTGAATAGAATAAACGACAATAAAAAAGCCGATGTAGCTAACGATGATTTGTCTTGACGCAAGCACCTAAGACAAACGGACTTTTCATTGCAAATATTTGCTGATATGGGTTAAAATCTATTAATAGTTGAACGTATGTAATCTATGCAGATTTTTAAAGTTCTAAGAGCAACCTGATGGTAACCAGTTATGTAAATCGTGTCGGAAAACCTGCTCGAGGTATCGGAAAATGCAATTAAAATAGAAATTTACGGTCAAGTAGCTGAGTACAATAGATTTAGTTTTACCGCAAAGTGATGATAATGTGGAGCAATTACGATCCCATTACGACTGAATAATGTAGTGTAACCGATCATAGCTCAGGGAACATGTAGTGCTCATGTTAAAATTTACTTTTAATGATTTATGTATAGAGTGCGGAAGTAATATAGGAAACAAATTCGATAGCTTTCATGTATAATTCTGAATTAATTTTGAACACCATCAATTTCCTGGAATAATATTTTAACGGTCGGGTAATCTATCAAGTGAAACACATTAAAATATATCTCCTTAAATTCCCAACCATGTAATCACTTGATGGTTTACTATTGCAAACGTAAAAGAGGAATAATTTCAAAAAAAAAAGATAGAAATTATCTATATTTTAAAAATCTACAATATTTTATTTATGGTAAATGCGAAGATACTTATAATTGAAACATTGTGGGTGCTTCTGGAAACCAAAAAACAATAACACTTTACTACTACAATACAAAGAGTCCATTTACCACCTCCACAAAAAATTCTAATAGTACTGCATCGCTTGGTCCTACCACAAGAAGAATTAGATATTCTGGAAGGAAAATAAACTTAATTTTATTAACATTGAAGGCCGCTTATTGACTTCTCCGGATTATTTTGTTCAAATTCAATATTACACTGAAGATCCCCTCGCGTTTATCATAACACTTAGGAAAAGCACGTGGTGCAGAAGAGTGCCAGTGCACAGCCGTTGGACGTAAAGAGTGTCAACGAATGGTCAGGTGTAAGAGCTTCTGTTTGGAATGAAAAATGTTTCATTTTTCAAACAATGCAATCTTGAAAATAGGCTGTGTTTTGAGTTCTACAGTAAACGGATCCTAAAGTAGCCCACGTTCCGTTAAGATGGTAGATCGAGTTATGGTACCATGGGTTATAAAAGAACAGTTTCTAACATATCACCAGCCTATAATAATATCATTCAGGTTGTTCTTTTTTTGCTCCCCGTTTTGTATCCTTTATTATCCGAAGTTCAATACTTTTTCGATTTTTGTCTAACCATTGTCCAGCCTCTATATTTCTATCCCTCACAAATTTCTCTATCTACTGGTCTATCTATTTTTTGGAAGACAACAGTTGTTTTCTCTGATATGCATCGTCATCTTTGATAGTATTTTATTAATATTGTTATAAAATCATAAAATAGTTTAATTTAGAGCATAATTCGATAATTAATGAGGCAAATGAGGTGCAAACTTGGATTAAGCAAAATGAAAATTCTTTGTGGCCTTGAAGAAGCCCAGACTTAAACCTAATCGAAAATTTTATAATTAAGAAGTTACTTCACGAAACAGAAATTAGTTAATTCGATCTGTTCAATGAAAGCACAACTTGCTTCTCCGCAAATTGATATAAGAAAATAACTTTTGGTTTACAATAAAGAGCCTGACGGTATACTAGCTTTTCTATGATTATTAACGTAAAAAAGGTTTTTTTTTTTCATATCAAGTATTAGTTTAGGTTAGTTTTCAATAGGAATTTTGATGAATTATACTAAAAAAAACATCGTTTCAAATCTGTTGACATTCATACATCTCAAAACCAATATTTAAGAAGAACTTTTTTAATTTACTTAAGTTTCAAAATATTTATTTTTGGCTTATATAGAGCTTACATAATCAGCTCATTTTACCTACTTACTAAAGCAAGGTTAAATATTTATCAACTCCTAGGTATATGCAATGTACAGAGTACGCAAACATTTAGCGTTTGAAAACCTTATTATTTTAAAATAATAGTTAGACTGGAAACCAAAAACATACGGATGTCATCGATTTTAGAATAAGTGGGTCATGGATTTTAAAACTCGAAAACTTCGAGACTACAAAGTTGTAATTACAATACTGTGAGATTTACTTTAGTATCTATGTTGAAATTTAAGTTATTTTAATTTAAACTTTTCAAATATAACAATGCTAGGATTAATTGCGAACTTGCGACTTTTGGGGACTTTAGTACGCTGTGCTCCTTTTCAAGAAAACCCTGATAACCCTAAAAAAAACTTATCGGGTTCGTGTTTCAGTAAGTAGTGTTTCGTTCGAAATATTTACATTCTGGCAGTGACATACAACTTAATTTACAATTTTTTAAACCTTTTCAAAAATGGCAAGAGCTAAGTATACACTGTACAGTCACTAGACCAACTAAGTCTTTAGTCATTTTGAACTCGCTTTAAACATCAGAAAGTTAAAACTACAGCGCCTAAAAATTAAGTTATCGTTTGTATGCTAACTGTTTGTGTATCAGTGTATTGAATAAAGATTAACCTTTGCCACTTGTGCTACCGAGCTGTAATTTTAACGTTAAAAAAGTCTACAAATGGTGGAATGCACCATTCCAAATTTATTAATACATTGATATATTGCTTTTTCTTAAAATGTTCTAATTTCAAAATTTTTATATATATATGCAAAAATCAATATAAAATTTGTAATAATTATTAGAAAAAATCGTAATTATATAACATGGCAGAGCACAACGAAGCACTGTGTAACGATATCAATGTTTCAAATTCCTTCAGAAATTTAAGTACGTTTTAATAAAAATGTAAAAATGTACAGAAAATAGTCGCAAATTTTGTCGTTTGATGCACTGTATCTACGAATTTCTTGGGAACTTTAAATATATTTTAATAAACATTCAAACACATCCACAAAATTGCAATAGTTATTATTTTTAAATTTTATCGTTTGATGCAGTTGCAAATGCTCTACATATATACGACCGCTTAGAAATTTTTAAAACATATTAATAAATGTCCGCAAAACAGTAACAAAATTTAACTTCATTCGTAGCAAAAAACAATTGAAAATGTCCACTAAATAGTAAGAGCAGTTATTCTTAAATCCTGTCGTTCAATGCAGTTAGAAACGCGCTCTCGCCGAATCTCTTGAGACATTTTAGTAATTTGAAAGAGTACAGAAAAAAATGTTGTAGTTGTTATTTTTAAATTTTTCATTTGATCTTGTTACAAACGAATTTTTTGAGAAATATAAATGTATATTAATAAAAATTTGAAACAGTAAACAGTACACACAATAATTGTAGCTGTTATTCTTAAATTTTGGCGTTTGGTGCAGTTACAAACCGCACTATCTACTAATTTCTTCAGGAATTTAAATATGTAATAATAAATATTTGAAAAAGTAGATAAAAGTGTCGCAGTTGTTATTCTTAAATTTTGTCATTGATATAGTTACAAACGTGCTATCAACGAATTTCATTAGGAATTTGAATATGTATTATTAAACATATGAAAAAGTACATAAAATAGTTGCAGTTGATATTTTAAAATTTTGTCGTTTGATATAGTTACCAACGCGCTATCTACCTATTAATAAACATACGATAAAGTACATAAAGTAGTCGCAGTTGATATTTTTACATTTTGTCGTTTGATACAGTTACAAATGCTATATTTAGCAATTTCGTTAGCAGTTTGAAGAAGTACGTAAAATAGTTGCAGTTGATATTTTTACGTTTTGTCGTTTGATATAGTTACAATGCGCTATCTACGAATTTCTTCAGTAATTTCAATATGTATTAATAAAAATTACAAAAAAGTACATAAAATAGTTGCAGTTGTTATTTTTACATTTTGTTGGTTGATATAGTTACAAACGCGCTATCTACGAATTTCTTCAGTAATTTCAATATGTATTAATAAAAACTACAAAAAAGTACATAAAATAGTTGCAGTTGATATTTTTACATTTTGTTGGTTGATATAGTTACAAACGCGCTATCTACGAATTTCTTCGGCAATTTGAATATGTATTATTAAACATATGAAAAAGTACATAAAATAGTCGCAGTTGATATTTTTACATTTTGTCGTTTCATATAGTTACCGACGCGCTATCTACTTATTATATTGATATAGTTACAATGCGCTATTTACGAATTTCTTCCATAATTTGAATATGTATTAATAAAAATTACAAAAAGTACATAAAATAGTTACAGTTGTTATTTTTACATTTTGTTGGTTGATATAGTTACAAACGCGCTATCTACGAATAGTCGCAGTTGATATTTTTACATTTTGTCGTTTCATATAGTTACCGATGCGCTATCTACGTATTAATAAACATACGATAAAGTACATAAAATAGTCGCAGTTGATATTTTTACATTTTGTCGTTTGATATAGTTACAAATGCTATACTTAGGAATTTTCTAAGCAATTTGAATATGTTTGAATAAACATATGATAAAGTACATAAAATAGGTGCAGTTGATATTTTTAAATTTTATCGTTTGATGCATTTATAAACGCGCTATCAACGAATTTCTTCGCGAATTTGAATATCTATGAATAAACATATGAAAAAGTACATAAAATAGGCGCAGTAGATATTTTTAAATTTTGTCGTTTGATACAGTTACAAACGCGCTATCAACGAATTTCTTCAGAAATTTAAATACATAGTAGGTAATACAAATTTGAAACAGTACACAAATCAATTTCAGCTGTTAGTGTTAAATTTTGTGGTTTGATACAGTTAAAACTCTATATCTACGAATCTCTTGAATAATTTAAATATATAATAATAAACATTTAAGTACACAAGCCGGTTATTGTAAAATTTTGTCGTTTGATGCAGTTACAAATGCGCTACTGACACATTTCAAGTGAATAATAAATAGTATTAATAAAAACTTGAGAAAATACACATAAATAGTTGCAGCAGTTATTCTTAAATTTTGTGGTTTGATGCAGTTACAAACGCTCTATCTGCGAAGTGTCGTTTGTGATATCCTATAGAATTTTTCTATTTATATATTTATTTCTAATTCTTTAATCAGCACGTGAATAATATTTCTTAAAAGCTAAGCATTTTATTTTTATAATATTCGATTCTCAATGGATTTGCTGTTTTCATTGCTTATTAAAGATTCTACATTCGCCCTGACATTTTATGAATTTTAACGATGATTATTTGGTGAAAAACTATAATAATAGGTTTTTTAATTTACTTACTGCTGTAAATATTTTTGAGTTCCTAGTAGTAGGAAACGTATAATTTTTGATCTAGGTCTAAAATGAAGGAAAAGTATAGCAATGTATAATACAACAATAAATCGTCGTCTTTTTAAAATTAGGCCAATAAATTCGGTTGGAAATAGACCAACTTTATAATCTTCGTTAAACTGTATTGTTTCTGGCACCAGCTATTTAACTGTTTCATTTGCAGAAACTGGGTTTATTTTTATTCAATTTATGTATGTTATATGGTTGAAATTAAAGGCTCGCTGTACTGTGAATTGCTTTTTGGATTTGCAAGATGTCTTGTGGCCTTCTGCAAGAATGTTTGTTATTTAAAAATTAACTTTGACAATGAGCAAGGCTGGTCATTCGTTGAGAAATGAATTCAAATTAAAAAAATAAGTTTTATATAATATCTGAAGTGAAAAAAGGGCTGTCGTGTAATATATGCTAAAAAGTGATTACACCAAACATTTAGTAGTTCACTATAAATTATTCTTTAAAAGGAAAATCAAACATATTTCAGTTACTACAAGTTTCTATGTTGGATACATACACACATTCAAATTTTTAAAAATATCTGTATAATTTTTTTTAAATAGTAGAAAAAAGAACTCATGCGATTTATTTACCGAATCAAAACCTATAACGTTCAGGAACAGCTAATTGTCTCCTGTTCCTACTTATTGAACTATAAAAATTACTTTATTGTATTAAACATTTCCAAACCCTGTCGTTTACTATGTAAATAGAAATTCCATTTTTGACATAACTGCTATCGGCTTGTAACTTCATTTGTATTCATTCCCATGATCAAAATCTAATTGAACAGTCACGAACTACTTAGACATTACAAAATCGACCTGTAGTTTAGCTGATTAGGTAAATTGGATGCAAATCAATGGGATTACAATATGAAATATTGTTTAAAACTAAGGTAGAACATAAATTCTAATGGTGAGTCTTAAATTTAAATTTACCGCAGAAAATTAAAAACCAACCAGCTTCCTAAGAAACCGACGATTAATTCGGGTTTTCATCAATTCGCCCCGCATCCAGGTTTGGTTTTACGGCGAGGCCTACAAGAAGTCTTGATGGAACTAAGGAATCGCGTTATCTAATCAAGCAACCACAATCGAGTTTTTGACCTTTCCGTACAAATTCTACAGCAGATGCGAACCGGAACCCGATAAGAAAATTTATAAACACTAGCCTCAAGTGATAAAGCACACCAGTTTGTATTTGTTTCTACCAGCAAACGATAACAAAATAAATTCTAATCACGGGAACGTTTAGAATGACAGTCAAACATATTTCTAAAAAATTCAAACAACTCGGGCGACCTTAATTGGAACCTTCTTTATCGATGGTGTTACTTAAGCTGATTAGCCAGTCACGGAAAAAAGTAGGTAAGTAAAGGAATTCCAAATAGCTAATCTGAATTCCTGCAAGGCCACAGCTGTTTTACATGCCCCGCTACAAAACAAACCAGAATTTCTCGGGTTTTGCGAAAAGGCTTCAAATTTGGAGTTTGAATTGAACGGAAATTTGAGTAGGGGGTAATTATAGTTTTATGTTCCGGTTCGGGGCGGGATGGTTTTATAGAGAAGGTTTTCCGGGTACATCGCAAATTTAGATCGTGCAATTTGAAGGATTTTAACAGCTGTTGCTTGCGGTTTTTAATATTTCTTGATTTATGGCTTCATAAACGTCTCGCCGTATTTTAATAGATTTAATGGCTTTTTATTTGCTCCTTGTTTAAATATTTATTACTCAATGTTAGCTCCTAATTGTTATTGCTGCTAACGAATTAGAACTCAATTAGAACAGCTCTAGAAAAAATAACTATTTTGCGTCTCAAAGAGCCGGATTATGTGTAGATACAAAGCGGATTTTTTTGAGTTTGTTCAATTTTGGGGGGCATTAAGAGACAGTACACATAAGCGGGATTTTTTGGGAAACATTCAAATGAGTAACTCACAAAGGAAGACATCTCCGAGGTCCTGACGTAAATCACACGAAACCACGTGCTAGTTTGCTCGCTCTCATGTTGAACACGCACCCACAACACAAACCCGCCGTACGACACTGAACAACGCGCAAAACTATGTAGAGGAACGAACCGAGAGTCCGCGCAAATTTCCGGAAACCGACGAAGAAAGGATTAACCAAAATGTCCTGGGCAAGGATAAACGGGAAAACCGGCAAAGTAGCAGGAAAAACATCACGATCGGGATATATTGGATCCACCTTTTTGATAGAGAACTCTTTGTAACGGACGCACGTGACTGTTGTGCGAAGCGGGATGAGGATAATCAGAATTTAGGGGGGCTCGGATGATCAGGATCACGATCAAAACGAGCGGGACTTCCGGGAGGGATGCAGATGAATCACACATACATATCACGTTCTGGGTCTCGAAAAACGAGTGCAGCGGGAGTTTTTCCTAGGGCGAATTGATATCCTGTCAAAAGGACTCGTCTGGAGCGGAAACGCCCGGCAAGAGTTATGCGCCATATTTTTGGGATGCTCCCCGTTCTGCGGATTAACCTCTTAAAATTTAAATTTTCTTTGAGCAACTTTTAATAATCTCGGGAAAGGTGGAGAAGTAAAAAATGTTTGCGCAAATATTATGAGGCTATACACGCCATTCAAGGACGAAATTGTGTTTCGCCGATAAGTTTATTGCTGCGTCTCACGATACGATAAAGCGCACCTGACAGGTTATTAATAATCAATGTGATAAAAACAAATATTCGACAAAAAATCTAAGCCTCAAAATGAAATTACTGTAGGATAAATAAACATTCACTACAGCCATCAATAAATTAAATCACGTTAATCCGTATGACAATGTAAATAACAGTTTATAATTTGTACAAACACACCCGTTTTATAATCTATAGTAATCCATCTACTGAAAACTTTCTGAACTAAACATTTTGTTGTTGCTAATATAAACCACTATTAAAACAAAACAAAAATTCCATACACTTTTACATAAACAACAATAATCAATAAGGATCAGAATAAGAGATGGTTTACAAAATGTCTTTAGAAATTCCTTGTATAGTGCCAAGTCGGCAGAACTAGGTGGCTATTTTATAGTTAATTAATTAATGATACTGCTAAGGGTGGACCAACTAACAAACGCTTGGAGATGTACAAACCATTTACGAGAAATCATTGTTAGACAGTCCAAGCCATTTTTGATATATCTACTTTCGGCGTAAACGTTACGTAAACCTCTATAAGGTTGTAATTTGGCTTCTGCGTTTTATAATACTTTCGATAATACTTTACAAATAACCACTTGAATGTGATGATTCACAAAACCTTTATAAATTCTACCGTTGGAAAAATTTTCAGAGATAACGTTGAAAATAAAACGTTTTCTTCATCAAACGTCTTGCAAACGTTTTCACAAGAAACCGATAATTAATATTGATTAATTAAAATTAGCAATCATTTATTAAATGCAGCAATTTGCTTAATGTATAATTATTTTTATTAACACAAACCTATCATTGGCGTATTTTAGCTAACCGTTTTTCTAATACAGGAAATTAAACGTTCTTCCTATTTCGTTCCTCAAACGTAAAGAATACGTAAAATATCGTTAATTATTGTTTACATTTTTGAAGCGTTTAAAAATGTAGTTTTTTAAATTATAATTTACAAACTTAAATAATTGTTTAGCATACGTCATTTATTCTAATTCTCAAATAAACATTTATATTACTTACCTAATAAACCGTTTACGGTAAAATGATATGATAATACAACAACTACCGCTAATTATTGAAGTGTAAACGTGTTTGTTAAATTTTATACTTAGTCATATATAAATAAAATATAATGGGTGTTAAAATTTAAAACCGGTTAGAGTAGGCTACGACTTGATCAATGTATGTTCTCCTTGAATTGATACAATAAACATAAAGGCGGAAGATAGGCAAACCTATAAACTTTCTGTTAAATTTTCTTCGAGTCCTTTATCTCTTACGAGACGTACCGATCTTCTCTCCTATGCCTGTGTGGCGCGTTTCAAGTGCCACAGACATAGAGTACCTACAGCTTAACGTGGGCGCCGAACCACGGGATGTGTAAACACTACTCCAGAGAAAATTTACTAAGAATACCTGGAATACCCTAAATAGCTGGTTTGCCATTGCCTTGCGCGGGAAAACAACCGTTAAAAATCTATGTTCCGATACTAGGAATTGAACTCAGGACCTTTAGCTTAGAAGTCTAACGCGCTAACCTCTATCCTCCGCTAAATGAGTTGCCTAATTTTATACTACCAATTCAAAATAAACTTACGTTGATTAAGTCATGACCTAATCCAAACAACTGAATTTTTGAACACCTGTGGTAATATAAACTACTTTTTTGCAATGCTTTCTACAACCGTTTGGTATAGTTAACATACCGTTATGAACAAGTACAGTTTGTTATTAGAGGACTCAGGGTCCTGTTTGGATGGAACTCAGTATTTATAGGAAGTTTATAAAACAAACAGCATAGCAATAGTATTCAGGATTATGTAATTACCTAGTTGGCTACTGTACGAACCCATATAATGGGGTGATCCGAAAATATTTAAACTCATATTGTCTTTTAAAACCCATTGGTTGCTTTGTTATCAAGTAAAGATTCGCAAATTTTTGTCTATATAATTTCTTAACAACTACTATTAAATTACCTATTTCAAATAACCCTACAAATAATTATGAGTCGCATCAAGTCAGGCAATTCAGATGGCTATTACACAGCTTTTTAGACAGAAGGGTATAAAGCGCGAACGCCCGATTTCGCAAAGGTTTCAACGTTGTGATTGGTTTTCAGTCACTAGCATGCACGCCATTAATAACTAAAGAAAAATTAAGTCAGATGACCTTATTGGCTACTCTATAAACACTAAGTTAGTTGTGTTACACCCCAAATATTCGATATAGTAGTTGCGTAATTTCCATATTTGAGATGAATTAAAAATCATTGTTGTTAGGCCGATTACTGTTGATGAAAAGTAGGATGAGCAAAGTTTGTAAATCGTTGATTATGTATTTTCTTCTAGTACAGGTTAAGGTGGGCTCCGAACCAAGGGAAGTGTAATCACTTCTACTCCACAGAAGATTTACTAGGCAGAATACCTCGCTGGGTTGCCATTGCCTTGCGAGGGCGAACGGTTGTTAAAAATCCGATATTCCGTACTTGGAATTGAACCCAGGACCTTCACCTTCACACTTAAGGGGTTACGTCAGGAGACTGCATTGTCTATTATGCGGCTTGCTATGTAGCGATGTAGTAAGCGGAGTTAATTTGGCTCAGAAGTGAACACAAACTTCCTCCACAAGAGTTTAACTCGAGATAATGATCAAAATATGAAGTCAGGAGATTGTGCTAATTAGTAAACAGGCCAATGTAACTGAAAACACCTTACTGCAACTGCAAGACTAATATAGAAATCATTATTACTTCGGCAAATTTCAGTTCTTGCAGATACTGGATGTTAATATGATAAATCGCCCTGCCATTTCGTTGATGATTGTTATTTCTAGTTGTTTTCGGAACATAAACTAACTACTATAAAATTAAAATTTCTGGATGTACTAGTAAACTTTCCATTACAAGCGTCTTTCTACAAAATTTAACAATTTTTGTAAAACAAATCTATAATAATAATAATTTCGATAACTTGAGTCCGGTGATAGTGGCGGGTATCTGTTATGCAGCACATAAAATATCGATATTAAAAGCAGAATGCTTTTAATTGAAAGAGCTGCAACATTGGTGATAGCCGATAGGTTTCCAATAGGTACAGTCTGAATTATAGTCGACAGGTATCAAGTCAGGAGAATATATTGGCTGTCTACCAATTTACATTAATTAATTAGTTTTAAAAATTCCCTGTATTTAGGGAATTTGTTTTATTTTTACAGCGTATTTCCTTTCGGATGGCAGTTAGCACTTCGGTACGTTATTTATTTTTGTTGAATTTAAATAATTTTTATTTTCAGATTGGATATCTGATAAAATATTTTTTAAAGCCAACGCTTACATTCAAAGATAAACCTTTATGACCCTTAAAAATGGCGAACACAGAGCAAATGGCTATTTTCTAAATATTTTTGTAAGAATCGTCTATCAAAGAACGTCAGTATGGCCGCCGATGGTGCTCATTTCGAACATTTATTACTCTGAAACTTTAAAGTGCATTTTCACGGAAACTAACGCTCGTAATTCTTAAATAAAAACACTACTACGAAATAATAACGAATATGATATATATAATAAATAACGAAAATTCACCAAGCTTATAAATGGTATGTCTGTTGATACCGCTTGCCCCTAGAAATTAAAAATGTTTTGAGAAAAAGCCACTCCAATTTTGGGCTTCAGGATAGGAGAATGGAAATAACTGTATTACATGTCCCCCTGGCAAGTTAATTTGTTAATTTGTTAAGTGTCACAAAATACGCCTGTTCTGTTTTTGGTGGACCACCCTGTATATCTACAGATTAGTTAAAACTAATCATTCATATATTTTAGTATTTGCGAATATTTGTTTAATTGTCATTACCAATTAAATTAGCTTACAGCGTGCAATATCTTTTTAATATTTGCCTCTTATTATTTGTTTTCAAAAGTACCTACATAGAGACTGTGTAATTCAGTGAAATAAAGTCGTTAGCTACAACGCCAGGAACCCTGGGTTCGATCCATAGGAGTTGCCATAGCATTTAAGTGGTTCAGGTAAGGTATTTATGGTCTTTATTGCTTCAGACCTAAATGAATTTTTGGGGGTAATACCCTGGGGTAACAATAGAAGGCTGAAGCGTAGGGCTGGTCTTGTAATGCGTATATGGCCTAGTAAAAGTAGCATCAGTGTTTGTTATTCGCGTAAGGTACTGCAGTACTATGCAGGAATATACTTCTCATAATAAATGCTGCCGAACTGAAGAAAGCAAATAATACAATTATGTATTCTTGCAGTATTACATAACCCTGCAGGAACAATTTCTCCTAACCTCAAGCATGAGGCCTAATTTTAGGTGTAATATATTTAGTGGCACACTCGTCTTAGACGAAGCCATAGAAATACGCTTCCTGGTTTCTAAAAATGTCCAAATCGCGTAGTTTTTACCGTTTAATTAACACAATATGAACGTGCTGAAAACAGTAACATCCTCACCGCTTAATTAACAAAGCCTGGAAGAACCAGAAATATTTTGATTAATAGCAACTACAAATTCCTCGGAGTTAACGAGCTCGCATGAAATACTTCCAGCATTCATTCTACCGTACAGATCTTTAGAAAAGTTCGCAGAGCAAACTGCGCTAGAAGTTCGTATGCAGGGGATCGTTCGTTTAAACTTAGATTAGCACTAAAATAAGAAAACCTTTCAAGTGTGTCACTCAATTTAGCAGAGAACGTAAAATTTGTAGTGCATTAGAAAATTCCAATTTATACTTCCATGGTGCAATTGTTTCATTTATTTTAGTATGGAGGAATTGAACTGGATGGAATTTCTTATTAAACAACTTTTTATATTGCACCACTGAATTACCTAATATTTTTGTTTGCAACTGAGGAAGTTGTAGCTATTTTCATATTATTGAAAGTCATATTGTGGTGTCTGCTAGATTGTTTATAAGACATCTACGGTCTATAAAAAGTATCTCACATAGAAACAGGAAATTTTCCGCGTATGAAAATATCAATAAATTATTTGGAAAATGGATGTAACAACGAAAATATTGAAATGTTTCTAATTATAGTTTTACTTGTAAACCTTGCTACTCATAAAAAAAGTAGTATTTTTCGGCAACCAGCTATGACTGGCTTCAAGTTACTATGGATGGTAAATTACAATTTTATTTTTAAGAATTGCTGTTTCGGCTTTTGAAAATTGCAAATTATATTTTAGGATTGTAAACGTTTTCAATATTATTCGGGAAGCCTAAGAACGAGAAAAATTGTCCTCAGTAACTTATGAAATTAATTACAATTATTTAAATCGGATAGCAAACTTAGGTCTTATACTAGGAATCAGTCTAAAGCACCATATCTAACGAAAACATTAGAAATACAATTAAAGGGGATGATGAGATAACAAAGATATGTACTATGGAATGGAGAAAATCAGGACAAGACATGTGGCGAGACAGAATGACATAAGATGGGAGAAACGAGTGATACAATGGTGACCGCGGTTACATAAATGAGGTCCGTAACGCAGATGGTTACACGATATCAAGGAAAAGGCAGGCAAAATATGGTATCAAACGGCACGGGACAGAATGGAATGGAAACGACAAGGCAATGCGTATGCCCAGGAGTGGTCTGAAAGCGGTTCAAGAAGAAGAAGAATATTTACGAAAACTACAATAATAGATCTTGGAAGAAGGTATGAGGGATATATTTGACATTTATTTTAGTCAGTAGTGGTAAGTGCAACCAGCAGCAGCTCCTGAAACGTTACTAAATTAAACTGTTCCTGATATCATCAGCAACGTTTTCGTCCCATTTCTCGGAATCGGCCTCTTCTCAGCGCTAAGGTAAAAACACAGGGGATCTACAGTTTAACGTCGAATCCGAACGACAGAAATTCCAGAGACGGGTTTCACTATTAACATTCCACAGTTGCTAACCAATATAACAAATTGTGTGCGGTGGATTGCAGCGCAAGATTTGTATACTTTGCTTAGTAAAGCATTCGACCATTTTACCTAGAAAGCGAGCGCCCTGCCAACTGCACAATCACCACCGAATGTTGCTGCTATATATTCTATTAATATAGAAGCGGTCGTGGGCTAGAGGACAGCGCGTTAGGCATATACGCTGAAGGTCTAGGGTTCCATTCCTAGTACCTGTGCAGTCACTGCAGATTCATACGCGAATGCAAGCAGTGCGCACGCAACTGTGAAGTAATAGTGCCGAAAATTTAAGAATGGAAAAGAGGGGACTATGGATGAGACGCGACCAAGTGCACGGTGTACTGCATTAACAGAAATCAGTATGCCATGTGTGAAAGGCCTTATTAGAGAAAATCGTCGAATTTCAGTTAGAGAAATTTCAGAAATTGTTGGAGCGAGTGTTGGATCTGTCCATAGTATTGCTCGTAATAGACTATACATATACATTACGGTGATGACTTCCTTCTGCCATAGTTGCTGGTAACGAAACTTGGTGCCATTATTACGAGCCATCCAGTAAGTTATCGTCGATGCAGTGGAAACATTCAAGTTCACCACCAGCGAAGAAGTTTAAAGCACAACCTTCTGCAGACAAGGTGATGTTAACATTGTTTTCGACCATGAAGGACCCTTGTTGATATAATTTAAGGAACCTGGAATAAATGTTAATGCAATTCTGTACAATGAATCTTTGAACAAGCTTGGTCAAGCAATATGACGGAAACGTTTAGGCAAACTTGCGCGTGGGGTCATTTTGCTGCACGACAATGTTAGGCCTCATGTTGCTAATGTGGTTAAAAAATTTTTCAACGAAAGAAATGGAGGGTTTTAGAGCATCCACCCTATAGCCGGGATCTATCGCCTTGCGATTTCCATATTTCTGGAGGCATTCTGGAAGAGGCATTAAAAGATCGGCATTTTGAGCCTGACAGAAGTACAGATAGCTGTGGAAGACTTCTTCAATCAGCAGCCACACGAATTTTATGAGCGGGGATACGCCGGTTAGTAAAACAATGGGATAGGTGCCTTAACTGTGACGGTAAGTATTAGTAATTAAATTGTTGAATACATTGTTTATAAAGCAAAGATGGATTTCAATTGAACACACCTGGTATAATTAATTTTCTTTTAATTGTTTAAAATTTCTTGAACTTGTTGTAAAGTATCAACACGATCCAGGAATCCCAAATAATGAAGAATTAATAATTTGTGAAAACTAATTCTGAAAAAATGTGGGTAATATATACAGGGGATTTTAAAATCGACCTAGGTGATTTGATTCCAGGGGCTAACAAATCAATAATTAGGAAACGTATAATAATAATAATTGGAAATTTTTCCGATTGCTCGTCTTTATCGAGTTATTGAAAAAACAGGAAATAATAAGGGGGTGACGAACTAAAAGATGAGTGAGTTTAGATGGCAAATCATATTTTTTTAACATTAATTATTTTTAATTTTACAGTCTCTTTGTATAATTATCTAGGAAACCTACGAAAACGAAAGATTGTGTGCACTTTTGAAAACTATAATTTTGAAAAAAGTGGATATGAAATATATTTACATTCGTTCAGAAGGGAGGTACAACCTCCTCAAGTGTTACTGTTACATATTAAACTTCTACTCCTAAAGTTTTCTACTGATATGAATTAAGAGCAATATTTTGAAAAATAACCAAAATCCGTATAGCGTAACAGAAAAATTAAGATTTTGGGTAACGAAGCAAACCTTTCGATGATAAATTAAAATTTATATTTGTAAAGAACATGCTGTTTCGAATTTCTCACAACGTTTTATAGATTTTCTGTAGTGTAAATATATTTAACTGAATACTATCCAGGAAACGCAAGAAAAAGAAAAATAGTGCCTACTCTTACAGAAACTATAATTTTGGAAAAAGGGCGCGAATATGTTTGAGAATTACATTTATTGACAAGTACGGGTAGTAGCACCTCCTGTAATGTTACTGCATCTACATAATAATTACACTTCCACATTTACTTTTTGCTGCTGATATTAGAGAAATAGTAGTACTATGTAAATTTTAAAAATTCGTAGGGAAGTAATTATGCCCACTCTTACAACTATAATTTTCAAGAAAAGTGAGAAATGTATTTGAGAATTGCATTCGTTGGCATGTACAGAAAGTAGCAGCTTCTCAAATATTACTAGATGTACAAACGACCTTCCTATTTGTAAATTTATTTACTGATATCAAAGAAACAGCAGTCTGTCACAAATTTTAAATATTTATGCAGAGTAGTATAAAAAATTTAAAATTTTGGGTAACAAATCAATATAATAAATGGCTTTAGACGGTCAATTATAAATAACTTTTTTTAAGATTAATAGTTTTGAATTTCTCAAAATCCCTGTATATTTTATTCAAGTTACTTACGAAGATGAAAAATTGTGTCCTCTCTTATGAAACACATAATCTTGAAAAAAAAAAGAATAAGAACTTCATTAATTGAGAAGTAAGACAAGTAACAGTTCCTCAAATGATACTTGATCTACATATTACACTTCTACTTCTGAATTTTTCTACTGATATTGAATTAATAGCAGCATTTCAACATTTCCAAAATCCATACAGGGCAAAAATTACAAATAATTATTATATTATAAATAATAAATTACAATTTAGTATTTAAAAGAATAAGTTGTTTTGAATTTCTGAATATCGTGTATAGATATTTCTGTACTGTAAAGAGTTTTAAGTAAATACCATCCACGAAACCCAAGAAAAAGGAAAATTGTGCTCACTCTTTTGAAAACTATAATTTTAGAAAAACAGGCGTGACATAGCACCTCCTCAAATGTTACTGGATCTACGTATTACACTTCTTCTTATAATTTTTCCTACTGATATTGAAGCAGTATTTTGAAACTTTCTAAAATCCATATAGAACAACACAAAGAAATTAAGATTTTGTGAAATCAGCCAAACCTTTAGGTGATAAAATAAAATTTATATATGTAAAAAATAATTTGTGTCGAATTTCTCAACATTTTGTATAGATCTCTTTCCAGCGTAAATATTTTTCAATACTATCCAGGAAACCCAAGAAAAGGGAAAATTGTGCCCACTATTCTGAAAACTACAATTTTAGAAAAAAGGGCGTGACATATATTTGAGAATTAGGTATGTTGGCAAGTACGGGAAGTAGCTCCTCCTCAAATGTTACTGGTTCTACATATTACACTAATTTATATATTTTAAAAAATGTTACTGGGTATTACCGAAAAGCTATGATTATTTGTCTAGGAGCTAAATTATGAGTAACCTACAGTTATTTTGGATAATAAATATTAATTTTTAATGACATTTAATAATATTTTATTATATATGGAATATATCAACCTCTGAACTTAATACTATATGAAATGTGCCAAATTCTAAGCATTTTATCACTATAATAAAAAGAAAATTATATTCTCTTTTGAGTACTGTTAAATTATAGCCATTAACTCCATTATTGATTTTCCTCCAGAAAACGAATTAACTCCTCAGAAGTGGAAAAAACGCTGAACGGCCACTTAACAGAATTTATGCCCGACATATTGGCCGGTATCGACCAAGCAACATTCCATCTACTTAACTAAGAGACCGTTCCAGGCCCGTTATTTACGCGAAGATGTCGAATTAGATAGCGTAATAGTGAATTAATTAGACAGCTAATTCAGATCAGATAAGTAAATTACCTTCTAATTAAATAATTCTAAAGAATAGCTAATTTTAAATCTCTGTTTTGATGATCCTTAATCATCGCGATCGTTTAAATATCAATTAGGCAATAACCGTAACTCTTGATTTTGAAGGTGATAGGTTTTACTACAATTTTTATTTACACGGCCGTTAAAATTTATAGTCAAACTTTAAACATAAACTTACCACCATTTTCAGATCCTCGTCGTACAAAGAATGAGATGGACTTACCTAGAACAGAAAAAAACATTTTAGAACAGCTATAAATAATTTAATCGAAGCTTATGCATACAATTAATGCTAATATTTGAGATTATTCTGTTTGATTAAATTATGTTTTAGAATATGTTTCAATGTACTAAACATTCTAGCAGGAAGAGCCCTAGACCTGAAGATGATCTTCATAATTGTAGCCGAAACCTCGATAGTTCTACGTAGCAACAAACCGTTAATAACTGATATTTTGTGCCAAAACTGGTTAATGGATTTAAATTTAATAAGTGTAGAGGTCATGGTACCGCGGTTACAGCGTTAGTCTGCTTCATTGAAGCTCCGGGTTCGATCTCAAACCTAGGACTTTTAAGCGACCGCTCCTGCTCGATGGGCAACACCGAAGTACTTCTGCTAAAAACACCTTCTTTAGAGAAGAAGTAGACGGCTTCTGTGTTAGACATTAGGTCCCCTATGGTTTTGTACATGATTTTACAGGCACGTCCCAAGAAAAAGCCAAGGAACTGCAGAGAATGTTAATAAATGTATATTATCAAGCTAAGCTCATTTCTCAAGAAAATCTTCAATTTAAATGCAAAATTATTTTGTTCTGCTGACAAACTTCGTGACTAAAATTCATACACCTTGAATTTAAGTCGAAGATTTGTATTTTTATGACTGACATTTCTGCTATTATAAAATATACGGGAATCATAAACATTTCAAAGGTTCGTGTAACTAATTGCAGCGAGCTTTTCGACGCGATGACGTAGAACCTTACTAGTATAAAATTTAACCTTGCACTATTTTATTATGTCCTAGCGACTACATTTTAAGAGATTTTATCTGACCATTTCAGAAATCTGCTCCACCTCCTATTGAAATGTTAATGAGCAGGAAAACATTTAAACAATTTTCGATTGAAATTCAGCAAACATGTCGTCAAAGGATTTTAAATTCGGTTCTCTTCAAGCGCAAAACCTTGCCTCGCTTTTTCTTATCGCTCTTAATGAGCTTTTTTGGAAATCGCAAGCTTTTAGCTGCAGAACTTGACCTGAAACTTTTCCTGAACATTAGTCGCTTTCTGTAAAACTGTTTCAGTAATTGCCGCGCAAGGAAAGCAACATTGCCGTTTCACAAGCCTGTTACCAACTGAACCAAATATACGAATTAATTCGATATAATCAATAATAACTGTGCCATTGATAATTTAATATTAAAAATTATTGATAATTAAACACAAAAACAAGCTTAGGGAGGAAGATTGTAACGCCTTCCATCGGTTAAATAAATATAATTACAGGCTTAATCGGTTTCTGAATTTGATTAAATCGAATAACGAACCACTTTGCTTTAGCACAACATCGCGTTAATCACTCATCGCCGTCTTTGAGATAATCCTAATGAAATTACCGCGGCGTCTTTAAGAAAATGTTAGTGTCTGGTTCCCCTAAGGCAACTACAAGTATGCTTCCTATTTAGTATAAACTGACTTTACGCTTGTTATTAATTCACAAAGTGTAAGGTAAATTTTTATTTAAATGTATACTTTTTGGCATGTTCTCCATATGGAAAACTATCACTTTTACATTTATTTAAGCGTATTCTTGAGCATCCTAATGGTGCATTACTGAGGATGAGTAGATGATACACAAAAACAAATAGTTTTCCATAAACTGTAGATATAGAACTGCTAAGTCTTACCAGCAGCATAGATCCCCTTTCGTTTTCCAGATTAATGTTACATCGAGTGTCCTGGGCAGTAGAAGTATGTGTACCATGTACAAAATTGAGGTTAAGTTAATAATAAACAAAAGTACACTCTTCTTCATATAATAAAGAGATTAGGTAAGAATTCTATGAAATCTTAGCTTTCGGGACTAATCTTAACAATAGAGTATACTGCATGCAACAAAGAGATCCGTAGATTTAATAGCAAATCTTAGCAGAAAAAAAGATCTCCTTCGTATTCGTGACAAAAGTTTAACTAATTATAAAAAATCCATGTTATCAGCAGAAGTAGATCCTCTTTCGTATTCAAGGTTGAGGTTAAATTGCTAATACACAAGAACGGGTTATTCTCCACACAATAAAGTGTATTTAGTAAAAGAAGTCTGAGATGCTCTTCCGTAATCCAGGTTGATGTTAAGCTGAACATAATCAAAACAGAATATTTTCTGTACACGAAAGGAATTCGTAATGTGATAAGAATCCTTAACAACAGAATTTTTCGTGTTGCTGTGTACGAGATGAGGTTAGTTTAACAATAAATTAAAATACATTCTTCATGACACATGTTTTCGGCAACGGCTATAAGAAATTTTAGTTTCCGGGACTGATGTTAAGAACAGATTATACTTTATACAGTAAAGAAATCAATACAGCTAATAACAACAACACCAAATAAACCAATACAGAACCTGTTGGGAAGAACATTTATATAGGATGGAGGAAGATCGTATCCCGAGAAAAATACTACAATACAATCCAAGAGGCAGAAGAAGTGTTGGACGCCTGCGAACACAATGGCAGTTGAGTCAGAACAGTCCTTAAGGACTAAACCTTGAAGTAAAAGAAGAAGAAGAAGATACAGCTAATAACAAGTTTTAGCAGTCACAACAGAATATAGTTTGTTTTTCGTAGACTAAACCACTACTAATTATAAAAAAATACGTCCTATCAGTACAAGTTCGAGGTTGAGGTTATGTAGACGATATACAAAAACAGATGGTTTCCCATAAAATAAGATATTGAGTAGAACTGATAAGAAGTTGTAGCAGCAACATAGATCCTCTTCCACTATCCAGATTGATATTGAGTTGAGTCTATTTAAAACAAAATGTCCTCTACACAAGAAATGAGTACTGTAATAATAATCGTTAGCAGTAGAAATTTGTGTTTCCATGTAACTGAGATTGGTGTTAAGTTAAAAATACTCAAAAACTTATTCTACTTAGTATAACAAAGAGATTTGGTAACGATTAAAAAAAATCGTAGCTTGCGACACTGATTTTAAGAGCAGCAAAATATAATTTACGTATTCGTAACTAAAACTATATAAAAAGACGCCAGTAGAAGTAGATCCTCTTTCGTATTCGCGGTTGAGGTTAAGTTGACAATAGACGAAAACAGAGCGTTCTCTAAAAAATTAAGATATTCAGTAGAATTGATAAGAAGTCTTAGCAGCAACATAGATTCTTTCCCGTAATACAGATTGATGTTAAGCTGAGTGTAACTGAAATAGATTCTTCTCTGTGTACGAAAGGAATTGGTAATGTGATAAGAATCTTTAGCAGTAGAAATTTTCGTGATTCTGTGTAGGAGGCTGAAGCTAAATTACAATAAACTGAAATACATTTTCCCTCATATAATAAAGAGATGCGGTAACGATTATAAGAAATGTTAGCCTTAGAGCCTGACTTAGCTTAATAACTATAACTAAATATACGAAAAATACGTCCTATCAGTAGAAACTAATCCGCTTCCATGTTCGAGGTTGACGTTATGTAGATGATACACAAAAATAGATGGTTGTCAATAAAACAAAGCAGCAACATAGATCCTTTTACTAGATCCAGATTGATGTTAAGTTGAGTGTAACGAAAATAAAATCTTCTCTATAATCGAAAAGGAATTGGTAGTGTGATAAGAATTCTTAGCAGTGGCAATTTTCGTGTTGCCGTGTTCGAGACTCAGAAACGTTAAGTTACTAATAAACAGAAATACGTTCTTCTTCATATAATAAAGAGATTTCGGTATCAATTATAAGAAATCTCAGTCTTCTTAACTGGGCAATAAAAAGATTGGTAGAGCTAATAACAAGTTTTAGCAGAAAAACAGAATCTCCTTGGTGTTCATGACTAAATGTTAACTAATTTTGAGAAATATACGTCCTGTCAGCAGAAATAGATCCTCTTCTGTATTCGACGTTGAGAGTATGTAGATCATACAGAAAAACAGAGGGTTTTCTATAAAATAAAGATATTCAGTAGAACTGATAAGAAGTCTTGGTAGCAACATAGATCCTCTTTCGTGATTCAGATTGCTGAGTGTATAGCTTATGTATAAGAGATCTGAGCAATAAAAACATATCCTTCTTCGTTTTTGACGCCGAAGTTAAGTTAATGATAAGCAGAAGTAGATTCTTCTCTAAATAATTAATTAGTAGAGTTGATAAGAAAGTTTAGTAGCCAACAGAGATCCTTCTTCCTAATCGAGACAGAGGTTAAGTTTATGGTAGACAAAAATATAGTCTTCTCGACACTACAATAATTAAAGATACATTTTTCTTCATATAACAAAGAAATTAGACCAATAATAATCAATTTGTCACAGCTTTCGAGATCGAAGTTAAGTTGATACTAAGCTGAAATACATTCTACTCTGGACACTGAAGAGAGCGGTAGAGTTAATAACAAACCTTCCAAAAATCTAATCTGCTTTAGACACTTACGTAGTAGATAGAGCTGATAAGAAGTCTTAGCAGCACAACTAGATTCGCTATTAAAGTTAAATTGATGTTAAATAAAAATAGATTTTTCTCTGTGTAATGAAGAATCTCTTAAAATACATTTTAAAAGTAATAGGCAATTTTCTTTCGCTTTCCAGAAGGCAATTATTCTTCTCTGTTAGGCATCGGTTTTTGCCTGCTGTGACTATTACTTAAATGTGCGTTCAACGGATAAATATTTGCTAAAATATACGTAACTTCTGTCGGCTAGCTATAATAGCTGGGAAGAATGATAAGAGTTTGAATGAAAAGCCTTGTGGCGGAGTGTTGAGAGGGGTCAGCGGCTACAGTCTACAATAGGCAGTGGTTGTAGCTAGGCGTAAGCTTCCATACCTTTGTCGTAATAATTAATTAATAGCGTTTGCGACTCTACTAACTGATTGCGTTGCGAATTTCCTCTAAGGTGAAGCGAGGTGCGGATTTAGTGTTACCACGTATGTGATTAAGATAAATGTGATAAAGATGGGTTGCAATGGCAATGTCAGCGGATATAAGCAGTCGCGTCCCTGGCTAGGTTATGGTTTATATCCCATGAGGTGTTGTATGTGTTTACCCGAATGGTTACGTATTATCTATCTACTTGGTATTTTATATGGTTTATATCCCATGAAATGTTATATATGGTTACCCGAATGGTTACGTATTATCTGCTTGGTATTAGGTATATATGGTTTATATCCCATGAGGTGTTGTATGTGTTTACCCGAATGGTTACGTATTATCTATCTACTTGGTATTTTATATGGTTTATATCCCATGAAATGTTATATATGATTACCCGAATGGTTACGTATTATCTGCTTGGTATTATATATGGTTTATATCCCATGAGGTGTTGTATGTGTTCACCCGAATGGTTACGTATTATCTATCTACTTGGTATTTTATATGGTTTATATCCCATGAAATGTTATATATGGTTACCCGAATGGTTACGTATTATCTACTTGGTATTATATGTAATTTACAAGCATTGGTCCTATTATGGTTATTATACAAGATTCGTGTGTCTATATAAGTAGTTGTTGGAAATAGTAGCTTAGGGAATATGGGTAGCTATATGAGTAAATAGTGCGTGTGACATGATTCATCATTATTCACCGCGACTCCTGTGAATAACAGAGAGACTGGCGATGGACTTGTTCCATAGCCTGGATTGGTGCACCAGAAGATATGCATAATTGTCGTAATTACTGTACGATTACGAATGGCTGCGGCCACAGCAGTCAACCGGCAGATGAGCATCCGTATCCTGTTCGAGTTCCAATCCAGGGGCAGGGGGCTGGAGGACCCCCGGTGAGTACAACTGCCCAATATTTATTGACAGATCAATAAGTCTGTGTTTTATTATCTGTTGCATGTCACCTGTCTGTCGCCGCCAGTGAGTTGTGATCGTATCCGCTGTTTGTTTACCCAGGAACTGCATAAATGAAATGCAGAAGCGCTGCAACCGTATTTAAATTTGAGAATTCAGTAGTTTCTATTCGCCCCCCGTAAGGTCGACCTTAACATCTCTGTACAACAAAACGAAGGATAAACCTGATAAGACGTCTTAGTGGTAAAAATAGATTCTCGCCGGTAAATCAAATTTGGCTGAGTTACTGATAAGTAAAAATAGATTCTTCTCTGGAAAAACAATGATGTATGGTATGGATAGAAGTGAAGTTGATAGTTTCTAGTAGGTCAGATATAATCCAACAGTATGTTACAGAGACTACTAAATTATTTACGTTGTAGCAGTTGTAACCAGTCTTATCATCAAGCATAGATGCCTCCTTAGTCGAAAAAGGGGTTCGGAGAAGTCAGCAAAAAGTGTTGGCAATAAACATAAATTCTTCTCTCTATTTCAGGATAAGGTCAAAGTGATATAACGAATGTTCTACTATTTCTAAACTAGAATTTCTTTGCGATTTTCAACAATTCTGCTTTACTTTCTGTCGTTCATGATACGCTTTCGATGCAAAAATAAATATCTGACGTGTAAATAGGAAACATTGTTAAAGCGTCTTTCTTTAAACCGTAACAATATCATGAAAGTCTGAAAGTGTTTTATCGAGAAGCAACATTGTTATCCTTGGTTTGAACGATAAACAGCAAACAAGTCGTTTGTTTAGATTACAACAAGTATATGGCTTTCCTCAAAGGCTTTCGCTTTAATTTCTTAATGTGGAACACTTTCGCCTCCGAATGTTGAGAGAAAAGCAATCAAGATGGCTATTGCTTGTGTTTTACAGCGGAATTATTCGTAGTCGGTTTTATTGTTAATATTAGGAAGTGTGCATGTAATTTCCGTTTTTGGTTGCTTCTTCGCATTTCGGCGTAAGAAGTTCGGCAGAATATTTTACAGCCCGGCACTCTAGAAAATTGGGATTACGGTATTGCGCGGTTATTTTCCGTTTCCAGTTTTATGGTCGCGATTTGAATATTAACGAGCTTTATGGCATTCTATATTTCTGCTTCTACGTTTCTTTTAAATAGCCCTCCTATATGACAAACATTAAAATTTATTAGGCATGCTTTATGATTGTTTCATGCATAATAGAATGTCGTACATATGTAATTGTTTTGCGCTTTATTGTTATTAATGCGAATTAAATTTAGAACTTGTTTCACTTTTACGACCGCTAATAATACGCAAAGCATACAAAACAATGCATTTATGCAGTTGTAATTGAAGCTATTTGAACAGCTGAACTGCAACCAACATCTCACACACCAACCCATCGTCAGTTGCTTTACACGAATTGCAGCAGCTGATACTAATGAGATACGTGTGGGATATGGAAACACGAGTAGTTTAGTTTTGCCAACAGTTAATTATACAGGCTGTTTCAAAAATGATGCCTAAGCTCTGTAGGACGTTAAAGAACAAATCAAAATATAGCCTGCATATTACGAGGGGTGTTTTTTATGTTATCTATCTCTATCTATCTCTGTTAGAGAAGAAACGAAATTTTATTTTTCAACAGAAGTACCATTAACGCTTACACACTTATTCCTACGACATCCTAATAACGCGTTGCCTTCGAAAAAAAAATTCTTTTGATAACTTTTGCAAAATACGACTCCACAGAGTTTTTCAAGTCCTCATTCGACACAAAGCGACGCCCTCTCAAGTATTTTTTGAGTTTTGGAAAAAGACAATAGTCAGAGGTCGAGGATGTGCGGTGGATGTTGTAATTCCTCAACGCCGCATTCATCAATTGCTTCTTTAACGATTCGTGCTTTATGGTGCAGGAGCACCGTTTTCTGGACAAAATTGTGAGGTCTCTTCCGACGTATAGCTGCTTTCAAATTGATTATTGTTTCTTTGTAGACATTCCCTGTTATTGTAGACCCTTTCGGCATATAGTCAACCCATAAAATCACTTCAGCATCCCAGAAAACTGTGGCCATCACTTTTCCCGTGAGAATTGCGTCTTCGCCTTCTTGGGTAGTGGAGAGCCCTTATGCAGCCATTACATGGACTGGACTGGAAATTATCCTCGCAAATTTGGCTTCTACAAAATTTTTATTCAAAGGTCAGCAGCCTGGGAATCCACCATGCTGACAACTTGCTCATTCTCAAATCTTTATGAAGGATTTTAAAAACAGATGTTTCTGTTATACCTGCTGCTCTTGCAATAACTGAAACTGTCACTCAGCGATCAGTCAACACCAAATCTTCAATTTTGTTTATGATCTCCTGTGTTCGTGCTTCAACAGGTCTACCGTATTTTGGGTCATCCTGAATGGTCTCCCTGCCCCATTTAAATTGCTTACACCAAAATTTATCTTGAAAACAGGACGAGCTATTATCCTATTACACAGCCACAATTCTCTCATCGACATTCTTAGGATTATTGCCTTCTTTCCATAGAAATTTTATGACGCTTCTGTGTTCAAGTTTTAAATCACTCATTTTTGCACGTCGAACTCTATACTGAAATGACAAATCTTAAACCAGTTGTATCAACCTTGCAAGATACACTGTAAAATGTAACAGAGACTTGACATAATAAAATTATCACGATAACATTTTGTTTCCATAGCTGTGTAGATAACATAAAAAATTCTCCTCGTACTTTCAGTTGACGTTAATAAAAAAACTACGGTAATATTGTTTATTAAGGCCCTGAATAATATTTTCAACACGAGATTTTCAAAAATGGAACGTAACGATGTTCTGCATCAGGTGCTACCGATTTACTCGAAAATTTGGCATATGTAATTAATTTTTTGGCAATGCTAACAGTTTCAATCTGCTGATGTACTCACTTGCGACATCAGCCGTGCGTCGCTCCAATAGCGTCAAAACCTAGCGTGAAAATTCTGACTGGTTTTAATTTCTACTTAATGCAACAGGACAAAGTTTATTTACTTTATTTCAAATAAATCCACATTCCTCATCTTTCCCTCGTATTTCAGGATACTCAAAAACTCCACAGCTTCGAGGCTAAACTTGAACGAACATCCCACGCGCCCCCTTCGGGGATGTTAGAACCGGCCGTCGGTGCGCCGTACTAATGCGAACAGATTGAGCTTGCGACCAACCCGCTGCGATGACGTGACACGTGCTGAACGTAGATTCGTGTTTGGACGTCCCTGGCGGCCAAACGGTACGAGTTACAGGAAAATGCCATAAGGAAAAGTTGTTGTCCTCGACGAGACCATATCCGGTGGATTTTTTTATGAAACTCGCGGGTTGGACGCAGAATTAAAATACCTTTCAAATGAAGTGTCGCTCGAACCCCATTGTCATTTAAAAAAATCGTTCAACATGGCGTCTAGCCACCATTTTGAAAGTTATTAAATGTAAATATGGTCTAGAAGGTTGAATTTATGTTCCCATTAAAGCACAAATTTATTTGATGAAATATCAAGTGTTCAAATGTTAGTAGGAGGGGAGGACATTTTACGACCGCACTGTATTATAACTAAGATAATTTATTACGTCGGAAAATTATTATAACTATAAATGAGTACAACAATTTTAACTACAGAAATTGGAACTAACTTAGAAATACTTAGATATCTTTTAATATCTTGGCCGCACATGCGTCAAATCAAAAACAGCGGCGGAATTCTTATTTTGTTCTAAACAAATTTTTGAAGTCAGCATTACCTATCCTTCTTAAATGCACACAAGAAGGCGTAAACGTAACAACTATAATACGTTTACAAGAATAGATTTGTTTTAAATAAATATTACTTAATTACCACCGAGCACGCGAACATATTGGCAATTTCAATATTACTAAATAACTAATACAAAGGCTTACCAAATTATGTACAAAATGTAGTATAAAGTTCAAGTACCATAGGTTCAAGTGATTTAAAAAATGGCACATTTCCATTTATGGTTATTGCGAGTAACAAAATATACATAGGAACATAATCTACAATTTATTCGCATAAAAATGTACACTTTAAAGAATATTAATCAAGAAAATTGCTAGCCTTTCTGTATTTATATAATTTACGTTTAACTTTTTGGATAATTTTAGTTTTAACTATTTGAACCCGTGGGCTATTACCCACGGTGTATTTGGTAAAAATGTTCTTGTTGTTGCTGTTGCAATAAACGGATTTTTCGATTATCACCCTGTATATTGCTATATTGCTGTGATAGTTCTGTTTTTATGAAACCCTAGGCATTTCTTCGATAAAGTTTGACACTTATAATTTATATTTACTCTTCGGGGACAGGCGGGAGGGTATGACACATTACGATATGACATACTCACGATATTTAAAAAAAAATTTCTTGCACAGGGTACGTATAATAACATTTGTACAAGCTATTAGTTGGAAATGTATTTAGGGATCTAAGATCCAGAAGGTTGATATTAAAATAGTTTTCCAGCATAGATTACATTTATACAGTTATTTTCGTATTCAAGATGTAGAGAATGTATTAAAAAAAAAGAAAAAGTTGCTGCTATTCATTATTGTTTAGTGCTTTTATGGGCCGAGTGCTTTTGGAATGAAATGCCATCAGCTATTACGTTATAAGGAAATTATATGGGATATAATACATAACTTATTCGCATACAAATGTACACTTCAATAAATATTATTCAGGAAAATGGCTAGACTTTTGCTATTTACATAATTTACATTTAACACCTTGACTAGTTTAAGTTTTAACTAGCTGAACCGGTGGGCTATTACCCGCGGCGTATTTGGTAAAAATGTTCTTGTTGTTGCTGTTGCAATAAACGGATTTTTCGATAATCACCCTGTATATTGCTATATTGCTGTGATAGTTCTGTTTTTATGAAACCCTAGGCATTTCTTCGGTAAAATTTGAAACTTATAATTTATATTTACTCTTCGGGGACAAGGGGGAGGGTATGACACATTGAAACATGATATACTCACGATATTTTAAAAAAATTTCTTGCACAGGGTACGTATAATAACATTTGTACAAGCTATTAGTTGGAAATGTATTTAGGGATCTAAGATCCATAAGGTTGATATTAAAATAGTTTTCCAGCATAGATTACATTTATACAGTTATTTTCGTATTCAAGATGTAGAGAATGCATTTTAAAGAACGAGAAAAAGTTGCTGCTATTCGTTATTGTTTAGCGCTTTTATGGGCCGAATGCTTTTGGAATGAAATGCCATCAGCTATTACGTTATAAGGAAATTATATGGGATATAATAGTTACATAACTTATTCGCATACAAATGTACACTTCAATAAATATTATTCAGGAAAATGGCTAGACTTTTGCTATTTACATAATTTACATTTAACACCTTGACTAGTTTAAGTTTTAACTAACTGAACCCGTGAGCTATTAAACACGCTGTATTTGGTAACTAAAAATGTTCTTGTTGTTGTTGTTGTTGCAATAAATTGATTTTTCACTTATCAACTTATATGTTGTTATATTGCTGTGATAGTTCAGTTTTCATGAAACGCTATGAATTTCCTCGGTAAAATATGAAAATTATGATTTAACTTATATTTACAATTGAGGAGTGGGTATGACAAATTATATATAATATATACAGGAGATTTAAAAGTAATTGTCCTGCATAGAATAGGTATAATAACATTAGTACAAGCTATTAGTTGGAAATGTATTTAGGGGTTTAAAATACGCGAGGTTGATATTAAAATAATTTTCCTGCGTAGATTACATTTATACAGCTTTTATATTTAACGTGAAAATGCATTTTAAAGAATAAGACACATGAAAATGTATATATAAATGTCATCAACTGAATGAGAAAAATAACGTTTATGAAGTTTTTCTAATATTTAAGCAGCTGAAAATAATATTGAAGTGAGAATAGCTAGAATATATTGTAGATGCATTTTTTTATAGATGCGAAACATAAAATGTCTACTTATTTTCGGGGTCTTCAAAATTATCGTTGATGTCAATAGTTGCAATGCATTTCCTTAAGCAATTCCAGCATTCGCTAATAGTTACCGCTATTTGTTATTGTTTAGTAGTTTTATGGGTCGAGTGTTTTTGAAATAAAATGACATCATCTATATTATTACAATTAAAAATTATAAATGTTGGTTATAAAGATATGTTCATTTGTCAAGGACGTTGCCGTATTACCTCTGTGTGTAAATTTGGATAATTATTGAAGAGTTAAAAATACTTATGAAGCAAAATGAATGATATCGGGTTCTACGAGGGCAGCTTTTTAGTTTTTACAAAACTACGGAAAAAAATGTATTGGAACAAACTGTTTCATTGCTTTCCAAAATATTCACCTTTAAGATTTATACTTTTTTGCATACGTTCAAACCAATTCTCGAAACATTTTTTTCACTCTGTAGTTGGTATCTCAAAAACATGGTTTTTGAAGGCTCAACGGCTCCTTGAGGTGATAAACATCGCTGTCCACGCATTTTTTGTTTTACATTCGGAAATACAAAGTTGTCGTTAGGCGACAAATTAGGTGAATACGGACAATGATACATTAATTCGATGTTTTTCTCCTTCAAATAATCAATTATTTGATGTGCGGTGTGAGATTGTCTTGGTGAAGAATGATGTGACGTTTTCGGTTGTTTTTTCTGACTTCGACGAGGACTTCTGGCAAACAAATTGTTGTATACCATTCAGCGTTAACTGTTCTTCGATCCTCTAAAGGAATAGTTGCGACATCTCCAGTACAACCGAAGAAACAAGCGATCACTTTCTTGGAAGTGCTTCGTGAACGAACAACTTTTGTGGGATTCGGTTCATCTTGGAACACCCAAACAGTGGATTGTTGCTTAGTATCCAGTTCATACAATTATATCCAAGTTTCGTCACCGGTTACGATGTTGTCTAAGGATTTTGCAGTTCCTAGGTCGAATTTTTTGAGCATTTCCTTACGCGTCTTCGATATGCCTAAGGATGCCTCTATCTCACTGTCACATACTGATCTTCTTCAATCATATCATATCATGTCATATTTTTTTCACATAACTGCTATTTTTTAAACGCGCACTAAAACAAACTACTCGGTCAATTTCTAAGCTGCCACTGTTTTCACAATAACAAATGACAAATTTTACGAAAATAGTAATCACACATCTCAATAGCGCCACCTAGTGGTCGTTTGTAAAATCTTAAAAGCCTGCCCTCGTATAATGGTACATTCTTATAAGTTGTAAACAAGTCCCCGATTTAAATTTTGTAGTACGAAGTCGACTAAGATTATTGGGAGTTTAAGAGAATGTGCCTTAATTTTTTTAATACCCTGAATTTTTTAATAGTTCATTTGTATAGAATTGATGAAAAAATTCTTGCTTATTAATATTTTGTCATTAATAGATACTATTATAATTAATTAAACAATTCTGAATTCTGAATGTTCAGAATTTGAACTCAAATTACTTAGCAGATGCATCTATCAATACTAGCATTCAAAAAGAAAATTCCAATTCGCTTGACACGAGTTCAATGACAAATCCTGCAAAAAGTTAATAATGAGCACCGGAGAAGAACAGTAACGAAATATAGGTCAACTAGCCCGTTCTTTTTCGCAAAGACGCACTTGAAAGTCCTTGCTTGTAATGGACAAACCGCTTCCCTTCTAACCGAGCTAGCTTTCGCTTAAGCTTACTAAGGGCAGCCATAAAGTTCCCTCATATAAATCCAAAATTTAATCTCCTGTTTTCGTCCGCTCGGAGCAATCCTAATATCCATTTCTACGATTGGCGCCATTTTTCACTCGCCTGCTTAAATTGCGGTCGCATTGTTGCGCTTTTGAGTGGCCAATTCGGCACATTTATCAGCGAAGGGTTGACAGAGCAGAAGCGCCACAAACACGCCGTAAGTTCCATTTGTTCGGTTCATAGGTCTCGAAGTTGTATGAAAAGAAAACACGGTTTTATTTAGCGTCGCGATATTCGAACCTGCTGTTTGCTATTCAGAAATATTCCAAAGAATAAGTTGTAAACGGCGGATCGATAGAGCAGTTTGAATTTCCGCAATTTTCCTCCCACAAAAAGGGGTCGTCCGCTTTGTTGTGTCGGGTCGCTCTTTTACGTCGTATGTTCGCTGAAAGACGTGATAAAAAGGACTAACTAATAGATCTCTTTGAGTATCTGTTTGGCCTCCATTTCGCGACAGATCGGGAGGGGGAGCTGTAATCAGTCCTGAATCGACTTGCCCTTGACCCATAACCTTAAAATTGAATTAGCAGCACGCGATCTCCACTGTCTGCTCTTGTCCCACCCTGATACATTATCCTTTGACTACGGACTAGAAGAATCGTATTTTATTTCAAAGGATATACATTTCATCTTGCCATTATGTCTATCCATTTGAATTTTAGGGAGCGTCGCTGAGGTTGTCACGTCACTATTGTCCTGACCCTGCCACGTCGGCTTTGTGAGGTCAAATTTATCGACTTCCAACCACCGCAAATCAAACAAGCTTTCACCGAAATTTACGTTGGCACGAACAAGGATGAATGGGTTAAACGTTGATCATTTAAATTTTTCCATTTTATATTTTCACTTACCGCGAAAATAGATAGATGATGTCGCGGTTCCATTTGTTTTACGGGGCTTTCCTCGAGGAAGGGCCACGAGAAAGCTGCGCTCGTAATGTAGGGGCGAGGAATGAAAATTCTGTAGATATTGGGTGTCTTGGTTCCCCATATTCTGTTCTAGACGGTGTAAGGTAGTCTGAAGGGGGCCATAGAATGCGTAACGACGCAGCTGGGGTCTGAGTTATGCCGTTATCAACGCCATGCCGTATAAATTTACTAAGATACTTTCGGGACCTTCCCCTTATTTACTGAAGTAATGGAAGAAATTGAATATTTGTCGGTATTTGGTTTCAACCCGGAATGACAGACGAAGGAAGCTTGGATATATTATTAAATTCATTTATAATTGAACTTTAGAATATTCCGGAATAACTTAAAGGGCCACAATAGCATGTCCCAATTCTGAAGTAAAAATACATATATAATATTGAAAATGGGGATTGTGGGATAAGGTTTTAGGAAAAGGGACTTCAGTTACAAAAATATCGAATCCCAACGTGACATTTAAATTATCCAAACTAGAATTTAAATAGAAGTGTAACACAAAATGGCCAAAGGCTACGAAAAGCATTGAACTGAGGAATTACTTTATCGTGAATTACGCATTTTTTTGGGAAGGTTATTGAATGTAGATTAAAAGCGATAAAGGTTCACTGAAATTTTTCCTTTTCATTTTCCTTTATAGGTGTTCGGGGAAAATGGTTCTGTTGATTATCCCATACAATTGGAAGATTTAGTATAAGTACCCTACACATTTCCCTTTTGTAAAGGACCAAACCCTCTTAGAACAGGTAAACCCTCATAAAAATACTCCACTTTAACTTTGAATTGCGTAATCCTTGTAGTATATTAAATACCAATTTAAGCTAAAAATTTTAGCTGGAAAGAAAAAATGTGAAATTTTGTAGTTCATTAATCCTTAAATAGGGGGAAGAGTGCATATAGAATGGTGAACATTTCACTGCACATCACCTACTGTTAACATCAATAACTATTCACTGCCAAGGACTGGTACACTTCTCTATCACGTGCTTCTCCTTAGCAAAGGGGCCTACAGTTTAAGGTCGCACAACAGAAATACCGAAGAACCTTCAAGATTTCAGACCGCATAATTGCCAAAGCCAAAGAGAATAGTGTGCGATGGGTTGCAGCGCTAAGTTAATATTTCGTTACATAGGAGATGTTTGGAACTAATATGTTTTCAGTTGTTTGCTCAGAAGTGCTAATTTTGGTACCGTTTAATTACTTCTGATGTTAAGACTAATTTTCAATTCTGCTTATTGTTTCAGAATCTGATCATGATGGTACAGCATATAGTAAATAAATACATCATTAAACCACCAGTACTTGAACAGTTGATAATTAAATGTGCATATTGGGTGTGCCATTCTTCAGCTGATGGTGCCTGACGTTCAGTTTGTTTATTATTAGCAACAATATTTAAAGCACGGAAAAATATATAACGGTGTTATATGAACCTTGATTTAGATAATCTAATAGAAAATTAACTTATTTAGATAACTTTAAGCTATTTTATACTTTAAACCTGAAAAATAAGTTGTTAAAATCAAGCAAAGGTCATGTTCAATTAGTGTTTGTCATCTCCGTTGATTTTGTTTGGGGTAATCTGGTGTCTAGCCTTTGAATTCTCTGCTTCATTCTGCTTGCTAGTAGTCGTAATACTTGTATGAAGGTGTTAGAGGTATTTATTGCCTGTGAGTTTTTCACCTGGAAAACAATCAAATATGAGATTTATGTATTATGTTCGACAACTGTCAACTAACATGTAATTTTGGAGGAAAATGGATCTTTCAATTGTATGTTTTTAGTGAGTAAAATTTGGATGTAGGTATGAAGAACATTTTAATATGAGTTTGATAATCATTAATTGTAATATTATTAATTTAAGGTGATTTATGTTTAAAATAAATATGAATTTTGTTATAAAAAGTAATTGAAAACAATCCTCTTTAAATAAGGCATCAGGATCCATCCTAATTTCATCTAGTGAATTTTACTAACACCAGAAAGAAATAATCAAGTGCTTCTATGTGAGAAGGTGGGTCCGTTTGAAGTGCTTCGTTAAATTAGCCCTTACTATTTATTTAATCTAACTTTGTCTTTTAATTGTTAAAGTTCTTTAAGGTTTTATAAAAAAAATTTAGATAATTCGATAACATTTAATTCATTTCTTTATTGCATCCCTATTTATAAGTTCATGTTTACTACCTTGAATCCTTCGCCTTGTTCAGTTAACCAGCGCAAGAATTTAAAGGTTATTCAGCAGTTACCAAAATTTATATTATAAACCCTGAGATAAGAGTTCTTTTTAAGTTTTTTTCAAGTGTGTCCTTGTGTTGTTTCAACAACTTATATAATAATATTGCAATTTTTTTATATATAAAAGAGAGATCATCTTTATTACGAGTGTAAGTAAAGCAACATTCCCTCTTTCTTTCAAATGGGAAGGTTATAGTGTTTCTATTGTAATTCAATAAATATAGGGTAGGCCACCTAAGGTGTCCCCCTTCTTTTTTTTTCTATTCATTTAAACTACCGTCCCTCCCCCCGGAACCGCTTTCGTATTACTTCAGGGGGGTGCGGGCGTCCCTTACACACTAACCATTCATGCAACATGCACCCTAAACTTAACTAAGCGAATTGCGGTTGCCCCAGCTGAGATTCGATCGCCCCAGCGGATCGACTACATTTATCTGTAGCCTCGAGTGGCAATGCGTTCCCGCACTAGACCACCGAGGCCCCAAGGTGTCCCGTTTAGAAGTGGTTGATGTCACCCAACATACATACAGCAGGGCACCCAAATTCACATTTTCTTTACTTTCATTAAATTGATCATAGTTGTCTACTTATACCAATAATAATTTACTATAATTGTGTGTAAGATATTTTAAAATAACGAGAAAACAGCTTATTTTTGGTAAATCACGCTACAATGGGCTATTTATGTATAACGTCCTATCTAAGTAGAACACCGCCTGAAAAATATTTAGACGTCTTGCAATTTCTTTATGAAACGAAGGTAAGGTAAGTAATCCCAGAACGATTATGACCATGAAGATGAACCAAGAGAACTAGAGGTAGTAAATGAGAATCCTCATATAAGCCAAAGACATTTAAGCACAAATGTGGATATTAGTAGAACTTCAGTTAGAATTCTTAAAGGAAGTGTATTTCATCCTCGTTATGCTACTTTGGTGCACGAGTTGTATGAAAATATTCCTCAAAAAACATTGCAGCTTTGTAATTTCTTTCAGAATCAACTCACTCTATTATGCGCAAAAGAATCTTCACTGGATAAGTGTTATCGATTTTCCAAGAATTTTGATATGTTGGGTGTTACATGATACCATTACCATCATCATCATGGCCTTTACGAGTCTATGTAGGATTGGCCTTCTGTACTATTGCCTTCCATTCCTCCTTGTCTTTCGCCCTTATTCTCCAGTTGTAGATTCTTGACCTTTCCAGTTAGTCTTTTACTCCATCTCTCCTTATTTTCCTTCTGTTCTTGTTCCCTTTATGTATCCGTCCTTTGTTGTTCTTGCTACGTGGGCCGCCTACTTTTATGTTCCTTTATACGGTATGATATATTACCATATAATTGGACCATACTTCGTCCATGGAAATTTAACTGGACAACGTTACTTGGTTTTCCTACAAAACATTTTACCCTGGAGTTTGGAAGAATTCAATGTACAATAAAAGCTTTGGTACCCACATGATGACTGTCTTGCTCACGATAATTAGATTGCTACTAAAATAATGTATTTAGAGTGAATGGGATTGGAAGAGGAGTTGTGTGTCCATGGCCACCAAGACGTTGCGATATCACATCGCTATACTTTCTTCTTTAGGGTACAATTGAAAAATAGTTCACCGCACTCCAGTAGTAAATGAGCTGTCATTTACGCTATACAATAATTGAGAAGTGTACAGCAATTACACCTGACACCCTTGCTCATGGCTGGAGAGCATTTTAATATTTACTGAATTAAATAAAACTTGTTTAGTATTTACTATAGTACGGTTGCAGCAGTGGGTGCCTTACTTGTTAAATACTAATATAATTACAACTTAGCTGGCTCATCCAGTATATGTTCTGCTAGATACAGAAATCATTAGTACTAGAAAATAATGGGTTTTTGGAAAACTAAAATTATGGAAAAGTCTTCAAAAACCAATTCAAGAAGAAACAACTAATTACACAATTCCTAAATATTAAACTAACGAAAGATCTCAATGCATAGTTTCTGTTCCAATAAAAGATCTGCACTTTCTAAAGATAGTTGTATATTTATAAATACGATGTACAATTTTTGTTGGGATTGGCTAGGGTAGTCCTCAGAGCAGTTTGATCAATTACATTAAGCGCAGATTTTCTATTTGTAATCAATAAATATGTATTCTATTAGACACGGTAATCATCATCAACAATAGAAGAAAGTGGATCTTTGGCAATCTAGAAAAGAATGAAAAAACAAATAAGCTATTTTAAGCCCCGACGAAATGTGAAAATGATGCATAATTAGTGTTCCATAAAATAAAGCGAAACATTCTAAATATATTTGTTTATTTGTAATTACTTGATATGAACTAGAAACTATAGCACAATATAGAGTGCTGGCTTTGGAAACACTCCACGAGGAAGCGCATGCATTCGCGGAATTAGGTAATTTCCTGTTCCCGAAATTGAAAAGCGCATCCGAAACAGGCTGTATATTTCCAGAGATGAGATTACGTCTACCTTTCGTTTTATAACGCATAATTAACTGCTAAATGTGATATATAGTGAAATAAGTTTGATATTGAACTACTGTTTAACCTTAAGATTTGCTTGCATGAATGTAGCCCAGCGCTCAATGATTTAGTTTCCGTGGTTCCAATCCCGTAACTGATTATTATAGTCATACAAGAAAAACTATTTTAATTAATTTTACACCTTGCCCCAGCAAAGTATCGTCACAAGAAACAAACATTATATACTACACATCTTCATAGACTCCACTTTACAAATAGATAATAAGAAATTAAATAAGGTTGAGGAAGCATTTATTCTATACGTATTTCAATGAAAGAAAGGCATCAGGCTTGGACGTTGTAACCAGCATTAAGATGAGAATCTTTTAAATAGCAAAACCTGGTTAAACTCCCTAAGTGATTGACAGTTCTAACACAGTAAAGAAGAATGCACAACCTTAGTAGCTACACAATCCGGAGTGCCACAAGGAAGTGTCCTGGGACCAGTCCTGTATTTGCTATTAATTGCTAACCTGCCAGTTTCTAAATCTACAATCATAGTAACATTTGCAGATGGTGCGTTTGTAATGGCCTTTCATAGAGATCCAAAAAATACATCGGCTTTCCTGCAGAACGCATAAATAAAATCCAAAACTGAGGGAATTTTCGGGGAACTGAAGTAAACAAACAAAAATTGACACATTTAAATTTTACAATAAAAAGGGCAGCTTCCCTCCAGTAATTTTAAATTAGCAAAAAATATCACAAACCACGCATAAAAAATATCTATGGATGCATTTGTTTTGAAAATTAACTTGCAAGGTACACACTGAATCAAAGAAGAAACAAATCAGACACTTAAAAACAAGTATTGGCTCTAACAAAAGTTGAAACTCAGTTACAAAGGAAAGTACTTTTGTACAAGGCTATCTTAAACAGGATCTGCAGTTAAGGTGAACAACTGTGGAGTTTCGCAGCTACATCCAGCATAGAAATTCTACATAGATTGATTTCAGGCAAACACCCTACGGTCTACAATGAACAACTGTTGGTTTGTGAGTAATGTACTAATTGCACTAGTTCTGCAAATATCGGTATTGAAAGTAGAAGCTCATATGTGTGTGAAATACAATGAAAAACTTTTGTGCGCCCGAATTAGTTAGTGAGTCTAACGATAAGCTTAGATGTTAGCGATTCTGACGTAGACGACAAATTTTAGTTGAAGATGTAGAAAAAACAAAAATGACACTGAATTAGAGTAAATTTCTAGGCAGTGGTTTCTGCCTAATGTGAATATTACTTAAATGTAAGTTCAAGAAATAAATATTTACTAAAATATGTGTAGCTTCTGTCGGCTCTATAACAGCTGGGATGAATTATAACAGATTGGAGGAAAGGCCGGGCAGGCAAGTGCTTCTTGGAATCTGAGGGAAAAACAAGGGGTGTTGAGAAGGGCCACCAACGGCAGCGTACAAAAGGCAGTGTTGTTGGTAGCTAGGTGAAGCTTGCATATCTTTGGCGTAATGACTAATTAATAGCGTTGCGAAACCACTTACTGATTGCAATGCGATTATCCTGTAAACTGAGGCAAGGGGCGATATTAGTGTTACCACTTATGTGTTTTTATACAAAATGGGCTGCAATGGCAATATCAGCTATTATGATAATTATTATTATATATGGTTTATATCCCATGAAATGGCATATGTGTTTATCCAAATGATTACGTATTATCTACTTATTATATGTGGTTTACAAGCACTGGATCCTATTCTTGTTGTTATACAAGATTGGTGTTTTTATGTAAGTAGTTGTTGCAAACAGTAGCATAATGAACACAAATACCTATATGAGTAGATAATGTGTGTGGCTTGATTAATTTGTATTTACCTAGCAATTATTCGAGAAGTAGTCAGTCGGCAGAGATTGTATCGAAAATGCGCCTACGTTGAATGATTATTATAATTATGAATGCAAATATCAATGCCAGGATTGCATCGACTGACTTTTACATGGGGGGGGTACACTAATTATACTGTCCCCTTCGCATGTGGGGCTGAGGGTGCACACCCCTCCGTGACTCCTGTGAATAAATGAGACGCTGGCTGAACGTAATCTAATAGCCTGGATCCCTCTGGAGGATTGCTGCACCAGAAGATTTGCATAATTGTAGTAGTTACGACTGACTGCGGCCCCAGCAGTTAGCCGGCAGATGGACCTCTGTATCCTGTTCCTGTATCCCAATTCAGGGACAGGGGGCAGGAGAACCCCGGGTGAGTACAGCTGCCCAATATTTATTGACAGATCAGTAAGTCTGTGTTTTATTATAGAAATGTTGAAGCCCTGCAACCGCATTTAAATTTAAAATTCAGGAGTTTTTATTCGCCCTCCCCCCCACAACCGTGAAGTCTACCCTAAAGACCTATAGTAAGATGATAATTAAATAATAAATACACGATTTCCTGGAAAACTATATATTATTATTCAAATCGTATACGTTATCTATAGTTTTTTAGAAGTGTTTAAATGGTACTACTACTATACTACTACGCCCCCTATTATTACTATGAACGCGTTAAGAAGTTACAAAAAACCAAGATCAAAATAAAGAGAAATTATTATCCAAAAGAATCTGAGAACGTATATAAAAAATTGTGAAAGTACAGTATAGTGGAAAAATATGGTAAAATCAACCCGCGTTTATGATACACAGGGAATTCATTTAGTGCAATGTTTTCACCTTGTTTCAAACTACCCTACAGAACTCAATGTCAAGAACGTCTATTGTCAATTTTTTAAATCAGAACAATGCTGAGAGATTCTGTAACCAATTTATTATATAGTATGTGTACGAATATTATAGGCATTGTATTTTACAATGGCTGCAGTTCAGTTTCCAGCACGCAGGTAGACGGCCCTATAAAAAAGCTGTAAATTGAAGACAATAATTTTTTACTGGATGCAGAAATATGCTGGTACAAAGTAAATAATCAGACAGCTGGCGGTATTTTTGCTAGGTTAGGTACATTTGACTCTATCGGAAATCGTCAGTGTCAAAATTGATAAATCTATAATATAATTGAATTAAATGGACCTAGAGGCTTTTAAAAATAAATTACTAAAACCAAAGGAACAGCATTACATTAAATTAGATATTTCACAAACGCAATTTTTCCTGACTTTAAAAGCCTCTTATTACTGCCGGACATCGGCCTATTCTCTACCACTTGCTTTTCTCCATTGCAAAGGTGCAAGTACGGGGGATCTACAGTTCAATCTCGAATTCGTAAGACAACAATTCCAGAAAAGGTATTTGGCATTAAGGCCCTGCAGTTGCCAATCGAATAACTATGGATTTGAACATACAGAAGCATTTTTGTATAATGCATTGTACAATCAATGCATTTGAATATGACTTGCATCTAATTCGTATTTTGTTGAAAGGACTTCGCAAAATTCAGCTAATTCGTGTTTGCTTAAGAAAGGAAGTTATAATAGTTCTTTTTTAGGATATCCGTTAAAAAGTTATACAGAGTAAATATCAAAATTTACAGAAAACATGTAAATCTAATTCGCTATTACACGGTAAATGGTGATTTACCTATAACCTTCTCCAAGAAATCTGCTAGCTTTCTCGTCTTCAGTAATTGATCAATTCAATCTAGATGGACATAAATTCTACCACAAATAATGATGTTGCATGATTCTCATATACAAAAAGTTATTGAAAACACCTTGTGCAATTGTTACTACAAGCAATTTCATCCAAGAATTGCGAAATGGATCAAATATTCTTGTAAAATAAATTAATAGCAGGATAGCATCTGATGAAAATGTCAGGAGATTCAAATACATAACAGTAAAAACATCCACGGAGAGAATTCAAAAATGAACAAATATCTTTCGTAATCCATTTCGCTCCACCTTTAATAATCAACCTATTAAAGTTCAAAGGACCTTTATATTGAATCATTTGAACACAGACTATTACAAAAATTGGAAACATCAAAGAATACAGTAGAAACACAGAACAAATCGAACTGCTGGGAATTGAAGAGCAAAGCAAACAACAAACCCAGCAAAATAAACCTACACGCCATTTTTCTCAGCAAATGAACTCACTGGACACAAACCATGAGTATGGGAATGTGTGCAGTCAGTGTATTTCACAGCGATTTTGATTCAACGCCGATCTATTCATCCGACTGCGACGTCCTGCATCGTTACATCGTATACGTAATGCATTTGTCTGGTATTCGAACGAACTCATACATAATGGTACTTGGGAGCTCTTTATTGTTGCATTTCAAGCCCGGGTTTGCGTCCCGGTTGCTATCGACCCCGTTACTGACGCGAGCATGACGCACATGGGGTGAGACCCTCCTCGGTCAAATATTACCGGTTACAACTCTGGTTCCAGAAAGATATTGCTTGCATGCCGAGGTGCATCCCGTTTACCGATTGCAGATGATGCATCCTCGTTATTGGGGCATTCCATGTCAAGTCAACCAATGTTTGAACCTTCACATCACTGATTTGAATGCAATTCATGGCTAGATAGTACAGTGTAGTGATATGTAGAAATATAAAATCGGGGGTTTGCAATACTAATAAGTATAGGAGTTATGGTCTATAAAATGATAATCATTTTTACCTCTCAAGCGTGCCGTTTTCAGTTAAACGACGATGTTTTCTGGAAAATATAATAAATATTTTTCATATATATATACATGGAATGTATTATAATTCGGTATATAATTTGATTCAATTTTTTTTTTATCAAATTACTATGAATTACACCTATGTGATCAAACACGTTCTTGCGATTTCTCAGAGCTCGGTATAATTAAAAAATGTCTACATGTAGCCTATAACCCTTCCAACCGTGCAAAGTTTTATGGTGGGATTTCAAAAGACACAGATAGAAAATTATTTACTTCGTTACTGACAGTTGCGCCAACGATGGTAAATAATTTTGCTTCTTATTCCCATTGATATCCCACGATAAAAATTATCCACAACAGCAAACTTTTATAAACTTTCGTAATTGGATCAAATTGATCTTCTGTGTTATACAGTGTGATTTGAACCATGTCACACGTACAGCTGTGGTTATTTATATCCTAAATCACCTAGTAATTTTTTTAATTCATCTCCATTACTTAGACAAGAGGCTTCAGTAATTTTTTACATCAATTCACTAAAATGTAAATAGCTGTTTTGTTTCTTGTCCTATTGTGACAAATTCGTTGTTTTGGAAAGCTAACACTCCGACCTTAATTTCCAGTCAAGAAAAATGTACAGTCGAGTTTGAAAAGTGGATGAAATTCGGTGTAAAAATTAATAAACTAGGTGTACGTGTTTAAATTGTCATTTCTATTCGAAACTGTTGAATAACTTTAAATACTAATTTTTCAAAATAAATTGTAAAGACCTTTTTTTTGTAAAATCGATTACTAGAGGCTGCACAGAACCTCAGGTTAACCATGTTGTTTCCAAAATATAGCCTAATTTACAAATTTTAAAATCAGGTTCTACTGCCCGGTCAGATTTCATCCATTATTCACACTCAATTATACATGTTAAACAAGAAATTAAACTTGGACTGCTAGCTTTCTAAAACAACGAAGTTTATCAAAATTGGACAAGGAACAAAAAACTTATTTACTTTTTAGCTAATTGAGGTACAAAACTTTGAAACCCCATGGTAACGATGCTGAATTAACCTTCGGATGACCAGGTGAAATATAAAACATCAACGGCCAGGTGGGGTAACTAAGTGACCCCCACAAGTTAATAATTTTTATTGAGTGCTTACGTTCAGTAAAACTTATTACATAGTTAGAAAACATTTATTAGAACAAATAAGTGCAATCGCAAGAAAAAATAATAAGTTACATATGCAGACGATTCACTGAAATTAGTTATTTTGTTCATTGCACGAAGTACATATCTTTGATTTCACTACAGTGACATGGTTCTTGCAAATAAACTGATTACATTTATCGCATTTATTCATTGTTTTCTTATCCAGATTTCTGGGACACATAACACAACGACCGCGTTTTGTAGCAATGTCCACTTTTTCACTTAGCACACTTGATTCTTGTTCGTCGTCAGTAGCTTGAGTTTCCAAAATCATAGTAATAGCGTTTTTTATGTATTTAGGTAGCCGTGCTTGAGGTCGTATAGCTATTAGTGGTTTTACTAATTTCATTCCCAACTCTTGAAGGAACAACCGCCTTCTAAATGTTTTACCTTTTTCGTAATCCTTGTACTTGTTGGTGAACAAAGTAAATGCGTTGATAGCTGCCAAACCCAGAATATGGAAAAACAAAACTAATGGCCAACGCTTAGTGTTACGAGAACATGTATATTCCCCCACCTTGCGATCCAAGGAATCCACAGCCCCTTTGCACTTATTGTAGTCAAGTATGACTTGTGGTTTGAAATCCGTTGTTTCATCTGATATATCCAAGTCAAAATGCTGGGTTGATAGCAATACTACACTTCTATTTTTCCTGGGAACATAGGAAATCATCATAGCATCTTGTAAAAACACAGCATCCGTTGAATGTACCACACGATTTCTATTAGGACGGAATTCTTGAGGAACTTCTTTTCGATTTTGACGCATCGTTCCGTTTAAAGTTTTCCCTTGTTTCAATAACTCTTGTGCAAGAGCTAGGGATGTAAAAAAGTTATCGATAGTAACTCCATAACCTGAAGACAAACCTTCCACCAAATCTAAAACAACTCTTTTACCCTGTTCTTTCTCTGGTACATTATTTACCATTCCTGTATAAATTTGCATATTCCAGCAATACGAATCTTCTGCGTTACATAGTGTCCATATCTTTATCCCATATCTGGCCGGTTTGGATTTCATGTACACTCGGAATGGACACCTGCCACGGAATGGAACAAGCTGCTCGTCAACGCAAACGTCACCATTAGGAATATACGCTTTCTTGCAGTTCAAAACAAACTTGTTCAGTATATCCTCAAATGCTGCTAATTTGCTTCTTTCTCGCCGTTGAGGTCGAGTCTCTAGATTGTCGAATCTAATAAATTTCAGTAAATCTTTCATTCTGTTTCGTGACATTGTTGCAGAAAAAATCATACGTTGTAATGCAGGATTTTGATGACTCCATAATTCTAAAATGGGCTCCTGACATGCTTTGAGTGAACCAGCAATAATCAGTAGACCAAAAAATGCTTTCATTTCTACGCGACTTACGTTTTTCCACTCATTTCCTTTCAACGAAATAGCTCTACGATTGGTTTCTTGAATTAGTAGATCCAAAATTTCTTCAGTTATGAATAACTCGAATGCCTCCAAAGATGTCGTAATGTTTTCACTATACTTTGTAAGTCCCGGTTTGTTGGTCAAAATGTTTCTTGCAGGGCGCCGTCTTACAGATGGTTTACTTTTTGACCACCGTGTACCATCCTTGGTCAAAATAGTATTTGCCCAATTGTCATCCTCTTCGTCAGATAAGTCACTACTGGAATTCTCAGATGATTCACCACCGGCTTTGTCAACATTATAACTATCACTGTCTTCAAGTAACACGTCTTCACTTTCTGATAATTCTAATTCATCAGGAATATCATCTAATCCTTCATTCGCCAATTCTTCAAGTTCGGCTTGAGTTAGAGGTTTACGCGACATCGTGTAATTATGAACTGTATACAACACTCACTCTGCAACTAATATATACTCAACTAATCAAACATGTCGCAACAAGTCACAACATGTTCGAACGCGCTTAGATGCAGGTCTCGACGAATATCGGACATGCATAAAAGAATAGTTGCACTCTACATCAGCAAACCCAGTTATACCACTGACGACCACGTGGGGTCATTAAGTGACCCCAACCTGAAAAAGTTTTTTTGTCAATTAAGTGTATTGATTTTGAAAATAAATGTATTACAATAATTGGTGGGAAGGTGAAACACGCAGCTAAAAAAATAATAAAGCTGCAAAATCAAACACTTAGAAAAATACAACAAAAAAATAAGCGTTGGGGTCACACAGTGACCCCACCTGGTCATCCGAAGGTTAACGAGCAGAAAGTGTTTAAGACTCGATATCTAAATTTAAATACAAAAATTCGACCATTAAGGTGTTATGTATTCTCTGTCCTGTTGTATGGAAGTGAGACCTGGACGCTGACGGAAGCATCAATGAAGAAACTCTAGGCTTTTGAGATGTGGACGTACAGGCGAATATTGAGAATATCTTGGGTTGACCATGTGACGAATGTTGAAGTACTGCAAAGAATGAATAAGACAACCGAAATCGTAAAAACCATAAAAATCAGAAAGTTGCAATATTTTGAACATCTCATGAGAAATGAACAACGCTATGGGACACTTCAACGGATACTACAAGGTAAAGTGCTAGGAAAGAGAGGACCCGGACGCAGGCGCATCTCCTGGCTGAGGAATCTAAGAACTTGGTTCTCAATGACAACGATCGACCTCTTCCGAACCGCCGTCAACAAAGTCCAGATTGCCTTATTGATCGCGAACATCCGGAACGGATAACGCACGTGAAGAAGAAGATAGAAAACAAACTCAAGAGATGGGCTCAATACGTCAAAACACTATTTCACGATGGAGGATGTAAACGAATTAGGACCCAAAATAACTAAAGACGGAATAATACGTGCTGTGAAATTTCAGAAAAACAAAAAAGCTGCAGGACCCGACAACATCTATGCGGAAGTACTTAAAGTACTACCAGAACAAGGTGGCTCCAGCTTACACACCACCGGGAAGGTCCCTACTGCCTGGCGGAAATCTACCTTCATCACTCTGTCTAAGAAAAACAACTCATCCCAATGTGACGACTACAAAATGATTAGCCTCATGTCACATGTATTGAAAATATTCATACAGATAATACATACAAGAATATACCAGAAATGCGAAAATCACATAGATCAAACACAATTTGGGTTTAGAAATTGAGTTGGCACGCGCGAAGTACTATTCGCCCTAAACATCTTAACACAACGATGTCGCGGCATGAATCAAGACTTATATGCCTGCTCTACCGTAAGGCGTTTGACTGCGTACAACATGAGAAAATTATTAACATCTTAAAATCAACTGGTGTGGACAGAAGACACATACAGATTATCACCAAACTGTATGGCAACCAAACTGCCGAAGTAAGAATAGATCAGGCAGTGACTGATACTATTCAGATCAAAGAAAGGGTCCGACAGGGTTGCGTGCAATTACCGCTTATAACACGTGGTTACTTTGTTTTTGGCCACAACTCATTAAAACGCAGCATATACAATAAACACTATTTATTAAATAAACAAATTCTGAGAAAATATTAAAAAACACACAGAAATTAAACAATGAACACAAAACAAATATAACAAACATAAAACACACAAGAAAAGTATAAACTGCACGCGACCGCTTCAAGCATCTGTGAATAACTCACTGCCCCTTGCTTGCACAACCCCCGCACAGGGGTTTACATCTTAAGGCGAGGGGTTTACATCTTAAGGCGAACGGGAGGTGCTGCCACCTTCTCGTTACACTCTCCCCCTCTAGATCGCATAAACGTCCTCGAATGCGATCTAGGAGCGATCCACCGTTCTCCTGCTGCACGTAGATCGAGTGTAGACATACTGCCTCCTTGTTTCTCTTCTTGGAGGAGATCATCGATTCGGGGTATCGGATATTTATCGGCTACCGTTATTGCATTAAGTTTTCGGCAGTCTATGCACAGCCGGAAAGCAGAGTTTTTCTTTGGAACCAAAATCGCTGGAGCTGCCCAAGGAGATTCACATGGTTCAATGATTCCTTCGGTTAGAAGCTTTTCTACTTCTGCTTTCAGCTGCTTCTTCTTTGCCGGAGGCATTCTGTAGGGGGGTACAAACGTCGGCTCGTGGTCACCTATTTCTATGCGGTGTTCGGAAAATGGTGTCGCTTCTCCCCCTGGACGAAACACATTCTCATTGGCGATTAGCTCGTTTAAACACTGCTTTTCGCTGATTGATAGCTTTATCTCTCCATCATCACGTAGTTTCACTTCTTTGCCATCACTCACTTCTGCGATCTGCAGTGCCTCCGCTTCCGGGCTTGGACCTGGTTCCGCTGTGTTTTCTTTTCCTTCATTACAACTTATATCTTCCATAAACTCATACATTGTTTCTGGATCGTCCGCGAAACACCATGTGCATTGACCGTGATTAATAATAATTCCGGCTCGTTGTAGGAAGTCAATACCCAGTA
>JABXWE010012537.1:0-31808 GCA_014611495.1 Limonius californicus
CCAAAATGGAAAATTTTACGAACATTGAACTACGGCGAAGCTCAAGGAAACGCTCTAAGGGCAAGGCAAATGTACTTAGAGTAATATTCTCAGCGCTGCATTCCAAACAGCCGTACATTTACTAGACCAGTCCAACATTTACGGGATTATGGCACGTATCAACCACAAAACCATCATCGCGGTCGTCTAAGAGCAGAAAGGGTTGTAGAACAGCATATCTTGGAATTAGTGGAGGAAAGTCCTAGTGTTAGCACTAGAAGACTTGCGTTACAAACTGGCGTTTCCCATTCTACCGTTTGGCGGATTTTGCGGGATCGGGGACTACACCCTTACCACGATCAACGCGTTAAGGTTTGCAACGAGCGGATTATGCACGTAGGCACGATTTTTGTGAATGGTTTCTTCAAAAGTGCAACAACCAACCAAATTTCCTGTTCAACTTGTTATCTACTGATGAAGCAGGATTTACGCAAGAAGGGATGTTTAATGTCCATAATACCCACATTTGGTCAGATGAGAATCCACACGAAATAGTGGAACACAGTTTCCAACAACGGTTTTCCCTAAATGTATGGGCAGGCATTGTAGGTGATTACCTTATTGGGCCATACATTTTACCCGCTCGTTTAAATGGAGCTCTGTATTTACACTTTCTCAACGAAGTCCTACCAGAATTGCTTGAAAACGTATCTTTAGAGACACGACGTAACAAGTGGATTTTGCTTGATGGTGCTCCGCCTCATTATGCTAGGGATATAAGGGAATGGTTAAATAATAACTATCCTGAAAGGTGGATTGGACGAAACGGGCCAGTTCCATGACCAGCTCGTTCTCCAGATTTAAATAGTTGTGATTTCTTTTTGTGGGGCTACATGAAACAGTTAGTTTATTCTACGCCAGTGAACACAGTTGGGGAATTAAGGGTACGCATTGAAGACGCTGCCGATAGGATTCGGCAAGATCCTACCATTTTCGCAAGGATACGTAATTAAATGCTTCGACGTACAGAAGCTTGTGTTCTCAGTGTTCGTCGTCATTTTGAACATTTATTGTGATCCACTTTTGAGGTAAACCGTTTTTTATGTTTTTTTTCAGTTATATTAAAATTGATTTAAATAAGTGATGGGTATTCTGAAATAAATTAGTACTTTTTTCAATGCTTTATGCGTTTTTTTTGCATGAAGCAGCACTTGTTTATAATTTTTATAGCCCATGATACAGTGAAAACGCAAAAATTTAATTTAGCGGTAAATGAAATTCTTAATTGCCCTCTAATTACAAAAATGTCCAACTGCTTTAATTAAACCTTGACCCCTCCCAATTCCGTAGTTTATCACAAGCCAGACAAGTTTTTACGTGTTTGCCACTTTGGATTTACTTTACAATTAGGTAATAACCTTCTACAGCTTAAATGCATTTTCTATCTATCATCAACAGTTCTCAAACAAAATGTTATTTTATTTTTTAATTCCACAAAATAAACTTAACGATTTTTGAAAAATGAATACTACCTACCATTGAATTCTACTTGAGCCAATCTATTACTGGTTTGAATATTTGTACCTATTTCTGATACACCCTGTATACAAAGTGAATTGTTCACAATGTAATTCTGCGTATATAGGATAGACAGTTAGAAATACGGACAGGTGAATTTTGGATTTTATATATTTTCACATATATGTTGTGATAAATTCGGCGAAACATATTCAACACTTTTTAGATATTATCTACAACTACTTGGTACTGGTATGCACCCCCGAAATCTTATCATCCTAAATATGTAACCAACTATGCTTCTTTGCTCTTCATGCCATTGTAGTTCAGTGAAATAATTATCTTCTACTTCTCTTATCATATGTTGGCATCAAAACAAGATAGTAAATATTTAGATGTAGGCGTTACTTCTCTACCTAGTTCATATATCATTATTCATAGTCAAAGCCACCTACCGACTTTAATGAATTCAGCTGAACTCGTGGGCTACTGCCTTCGTTTTGTATGACTTCTTTTAAGAGATAAAAAGCGGTGTGTGAGGATGTAAGATATGCACACAAAGGGTTCAGTGTTTTCTGAAATACACAGAGACATAAGAAGAGGACGCCTAAACCCGAAACAGAATTCCATGCTATTAAAAAATGAAAACATACTTCGTATTACATTGAAAACACTGTAGCGACTAGAAGAGAAATAGAATGCTGACTTTTTGTATCAGTGACACTTTCTTTAAGTAGGAAAATTTACATTGAGAAATTTATTATAGTACATATTATATAGTATTACATATTATTATATAGTATTATAGTAACAATAATGGAATCTAGTCTTCGGTTATTTATTACTCCAAGAATAAGCAAAATATCTAGTTGTCGAGATGAACCAATTTTCATTTTGTGTTAATGAATTATTCAATATCTGCTGATATTTGATATTATTTACTATTAATATGTAACGAGCGTTCCCCAAACTCAGTGACCTCATCCAGTGATTGTAACTACAACAATCACGTGAACTTGTAACTATTTCTTTGACAAACACAGTTTTTCGTTATGTTAAAAATTACCCTCGCTGTCGCATCCGATAGTATAGTTTCGTCATACAATTTTCTTAATAACGGAAATTTTCGGATCAATCAATATCGAGCTTTAGTGATATTTATAACTTTTCATTCGAAAATATAATACTTTGTAGAAAATGTGATTGGGCCCAAACACCAACAGCTATGATGGTTTGATGAATGGGACATGATTATTCCTTTTTTTACAGACGCAGGTCGCTTTTTTAGATCACACAATTTCATGTTCTTTTAAGACACGTAACTTCAGGTTGATTAATTATTTACTTCAATCCGTTTAGCTCTGAATTATTTTAATTTGTTTTTAATTATTATATAATAAATCACTATTAAATAACAAATTTTTATTATATAACCAGAGCTGCTGAATAGGCCCACTAAAAAATAGAAAAAAAATTCACACCGCTTCTTAAACATCGAATAAATCACATTTCTTGACGGTTGATAGTCAATGGCATTTGACAGTTCATCAAGTTCCGACATACGCTAACGATATGAAAAGCAAACACTAGCTAACTTGGTCATAGATTGTTTTTATATAACGAAAGCGAAATGGTAGAATGAATTCTCTAAAATTTATATGTATAGCCTGTTTTGGATGCAATTTCAACTTCGGAAAATGTGCGCCCGCATGAGCGGGCAAATTGGGGGAAGTACACCCCTGCTTTTTGAATCCAACTTCTTTCATGGGGAAAGGAGGTCCATGAGGGGGGGAGCATGCAATAATACACAATTACAAAAGAAAAACACTATTTATTAATAAAATTGATTTTTGAACAGTAGTTTGCGAAGATTAGTTGCAAATGTTTTAACGACAGCTTCCAGTAATTGTTCCTTGTTTGCAAAAACGCATTGACGATGAATGCTTAGCATGGCTAACCCATTTAACCTATTATCACCAATAGTGCTTCTAAGCCATGTTTTAATTCGGCGAAGGGAGCTGAATGAACGCTCTATAGTGCTAGTTTCGCAGGGCTGTGAAAGGAAAATCAGTAGCGCCTTTCTAATGGTTGGAAAAAGCAATTTGCGTTTTTTTTAAACCTCGATGATATCCTGGTGCTTCTTTTACCTCATTCCACATTTTGAACCACAATGATCTTTCTCCTTCGATGCCTTCCAAATTGTAAAAAGTTGCGCAAGATGAAGTACTTTCATTCCATTCCTCCAATGAAACATCGCTCATGTTACTGGGATGGGAATCTGTCAATGAAAATGCAGACGATTTGTCTGCAGAAAATCTGACTTCTAAAGATAGAATTCAAGTAAGGAATTATTAGAGACCTTCTCCAAAATTGGGATGGATTTCCGGCTGGAAGGTTGCTTCTATGCATTTGTTGGTCAGCAACGCGAGTGGCGGTTATATCAACAGTCAAATGCTTTGTAATGTCGCCTGGTTCTTTCAAAACGTCAGCTGTGACGTTCTCCGCATTTTTCCGATGCTCTCTTAGATTGACGAGAATAGTTTGTATGTGCTGGTTAGCTTTAACAATGTCAAGTGCCTTCAAGTGTATTTGCTACAGGTTCCAGTATAGAGGAATACCTCGCAATTAATACTACTGACACCACAAATGAAGATCTGCACGCCGCTGCATGCATTTGATATGCATTACTTCTTGTTGCTGCATTACCCTCTTCAGCTAATGTCTCTAAAGCTTCAATAGTATATCAGCGAAGTGATCCTTAAGAACACGGATGCTCTTGTACATCTCTGACCATCCTTGGAAGGAGGGGCGGGGGGCGCTTGCCCCCCTTGGCTCCCTTGGATATGCCCTTGTTTCATACCCGGGACGTATACAGTGGCCCACCGAAAACGAAACAGGCGTATTTTGTAACACTAAACCTAAATTCTTCGAGAAGCGCCCGAATGGGTTAAGTTAATTTTACAGGGGAAAATGTAATATGGCTATTTCTGTTCACCTACCTTCAACGCTATAATTGAGGTGATTTTACACCAAAAAATTTTAACTGCAGGGGTATCAAAAGAAATACCATTTGAAAGCGCAATTAATTTGCTTTACAGCAGAGGTATTATTTTTGAATTCCGAGTGTTTGTTTCCGCTAAAATGCAGCTCAAAATGTCGTCGCACATCCTGGAGAATTTGTGTAATGATTAGACGGCATTCGGTGACCCTACTTTGGTCTAAACATTTGAAAGTTTTTCTTTTACTCAGGTCGGTGTCACGTCGTATTTCGTAGTTGTTATATTATTACAATATTTAAAATGATTTATTCGAAATGCAAAAAATCCGGTAAGAAAGGAATTGGTGGAAGTCACGGTCCTGGGCCACGTTGTTGTCGATCCTACATTGAGTACAAGGCAAGTGGCTATTGTGTCGGTTTTAATCGGACAAGTATTCAACGAATTTTGAAACACCACAAGTTTTGTCCTTACAAGATTAATTTGTTACAAGAACTCAATGAAGACGACTTTGACCGCCGTTCGCAATTTTGTGAGGATGTAAGTGAACCGGCGATAAATAATCTTGATTTTCATTTTTCCGACGAATGCACTATTTTTGTAAATGGTACAGTTAATCGTCATAATTATTGCTGCTGGTTAGACTCTCATCAGAGGATATTTCACAAAATACTCAACACCCTGAAAAATTAAATATTTGGGCTGGCAATTTTTGCTGTTGGTCCTTTTTATTACCTGATAATTTGACTGGACACATGTACTTGGAATTGTTACAAGACAGCATTGATCTAATGTTAACCGATATTACTGAAAATGATAATCATTACCTCGAAGATCATTTGATGTTTCAACAGGACAGAGCTCCTCTGGACTACGCATTGATTGTTCGACGGTATTCGGATCAAAGGTTTCCGGGTCAATGATTTAGAAGAAAAGGTTCAAGGTCTCCAGGTTTATCTCAGCTAGATTTTCTTTTATGGCGTCAATTAAAGAATAAAATTTATGCAACCCAAGCCGATTCTTGATTAGATTTACGACAACCTATAATTAATGAATGCCATCTAATCACTCCACAAATGCTCCAGAATGTGCGATGATGGAGCAGAACCTTTGTTACTGTATGGACGCTGGTGGTGCATATTCCGAATATTTGGCTACCCTGAAACTTTCAGCTACATTTCCGTGGAAACAAACGCCCGGAATCCAAAAATGAAAACCAAATACTATTGTAAAGCAAATTTAACGAGCTTTCAAATGGCATGTCTTTTGATACCTCTTACCATTTAAAATTTTTTGCCTGAAAATCACCCCAAATTTGGGGTTAAAAAAAGGTGAACGGACCCGTTCGGAAGTTTTTCGAAGAATTGTGGTTTACTGTCACAAAACACGCGCTTCGTTTTTGTTGGACCACTCAGTTTAATCCGATATCGTAATCACACTAAATTATACATTGCACTCTAGGTATATGAAATGGTTCTCGTAGCATTTTATACAAAATATAATTTAAAACGAACTTAAGGATTACTTTTTTAATTATAGAATAAAAACAAGTACCGAGTACAATCACATTCAGTAAAGTATGGTCAAATAAAATTATACAGTATATACAAGAAAACACATGGAAATGCTTCTCAACTATATAATATAGATAATTTTCATAGTGGAAATCGATATTTTGATTATGTATTCACAAAAATCTTGGTCCGTATTTAAAGAGAAGTAGTAAATTAATGTAATCATTTATACTTACGTAAGTTTGTTTGTTTTATTCTTCCAAGAAATTCGCCCTATTGCCAATTTACGTTGATTTTATATTTTACAATTATTTTTATAACACACTGTCCCACTGTAATGTGAGTTGTGGTTTACATATTGGCTTTTATTAAAACTTAAATAAAAAAGTAATAGGTGTCTTTTAATTTCAATTTTGAGTTTTTTTTTAACAAGACTGTCTATAACATAACAATTTATTTACTAGATATATACAATTACGTCTTAACCTAAAAGTTTAAACTTAATTTGTTACACTTTTCTCATCTTCCTTGGGAATGATTGTTAATATCAATCTAGCTTAGAGCTAGTCTAAAAGGATGACAACATGATCTTATGCACAGTATAAATACTGCTAATCACAATGATTTTTGTTCCGCAGTAAAATTGTGAAGTGAGTATGTGAAACCGATGATGCTATTAATGTAAAGGAAGGAGACATGTAACGTATCAGCTGTCAAGCAAACATCATTTGGTCACTACATTCATTTTACATTCACTCCGATTCTCCATTCTATCAAAAATGTATAAGAAATGAATAACTTTTATAAAGTTTACGGTTGTTTGGGATGTACCACAACTGCTTGGGGTTGTGGTTTAAAACACTGAAGCAGAAAGGCAGTGTACGTTGTAAAAGCAACGCTGAGCGCTAGCAGAGCGTACATGAAGATGTTTAGTTCAGGTTGACGAAACCGATTCTTCCGAAGCCATTCTAATACGTCCGTTTCCGAATGTAAATCTCCTCGATAAATGCTAGGAAAACGTCGCCTGAAATATACAATTGCAGGAAGCTGCGTTACCCCCCATTTTCGTGCATATCGTGGATCGCTCATTTTTACAAAAGTGATGTCAAAATTATCCGTTTCGCTATCGATATTTTCCAGTTTCTCGGTAATTATCCGACTTTCTTCTGAATGAGCTTCAACTAAAATCATCAATGCAGATTAGTGAACTTAAACGACATAGTACAAAAATAACATACAAAAGAACACGGCGACAAATTCATTTTCATCAAGTAACTTGTTTAACATTTTGCGATTCACTTCCTCAATTTCATTCTTAATTTCAAATACGTCCTGGGACGTAAGCCAATCCAATACCCGATCGGATTGGGTTAAATCACCATCATAAATCATTGGTGTCTGTTTGCGGAAGTACATTAATGCTGGTAAGCTGTGTAGCCCATGTTCAGCTGCTGCTTCAGCGCTGCATATTTTCACGAAATCTATGCCAAATAGATCGGCTTCCCCATCAATTTCTTCTAATTGTTCAAGAATTTCCTCACATTCTGGACAGTCTTCGTCATCTAAAAATAAAAATATTCAAATGCAGGCTACTTGGTTCTAATTCTAGACTTACAGAAGAAAACTGCTAACAAAGGAGATTCACTGAGTAAACGTCCGAGCATTCGCTCATTAACAGATTCAATTTCGTCAGCTAATTCACGATTGTCGTCGTCAGTGAGCCATTCAAGAACAGATTGCTCATTTTGCAGATCTCCTTCAAATAATAATGGATTTCCATTTCTAAAATAGACAAGCGCCGGGAATGTTTTTATGCTGTAACGTTTAGCTAATTGTGGATCTTGTATTCTCACTAAATGAATTCCATAGACGTCACATTCATCGTCTATGTTTTCTAGGCTTTCAAGTATTTGTTCACATATATGACAATTTTGTTTATAAAAATATACAGCTAAATATTGTGTGTCTTCGACTAGTGCCTCTAACATTACTCGTGTAATGAGTTCAATACGGTCTTCCGTTCGCTGTGTAATTAACCATTGCAACACTTCTTCTTCTTCACTTATATCGCCTTCAAACATGCCACCGATTCCATTTTCAAAATACATTAACACAGGAAAATCGGTGGCACCGAATTTTTCAGCAATTTTCAGGTCCTGTGTTTTAACGAACATAATGCCGTGTCTTTCACAGTCATCATCGATGTTTTCTAATTCTTCCAGAATTGGACTACATTGCTCGCAGTCGTCACTGTCTGTTTAAATAGAAACATAAGTCAAATTTCAATGCTATGTATGATTATTTAAATGTTAGAAAACTAGGAATTTGCGGAAGAAGCATGTTGTTAAAGAAAGGGTTGGAGATATAGAAAAAGCAACGTCTACGGAGTCCAGGACTGTCCAGTGTGCTGTTAAAGTGAACTAGTACGAATCCTACTAGGGATTATGAAAAATCTATTCCTACAGGGTGAGATACCATGGACATTAGCTGCACTTTGTATTTCCTCTTCGGAAATTGTACGGTGTTTATGTTTGCGCTTCGCATCTCGAGCGGCACACAAATCACATAATGTCTTGTTCCCTGTACACATACACCACAGTCGCTATCTAATGTAGCACATAATGTTTTCTATACTAGCTAATCTATATTTATTTATGAACAGTTTTGAAAATATTGCAAATTTTCTCGCTAATTACCTTAGTGAATACGTTGTAAAAATTCAGGATAGGTACTTACAGAAATAGATAGCTATTGCATCTTCATTTTCAATCATTTCCAATAATTCTTCTCCTTCAACAGCTTCTATTACATCGCCAGATGGGTCTTTTTGTGTTAATAACCACTGTAGAATTAGCTGCTCGTCGTAAAGGTCACCTGCATATATCACAGGTTCTTTAGAACCGCTCTTGAAAAATAAAATTGCAGGTAACGCAAACACCCCATATTCTCTAGCCATCCTCTTATCATCCACTTTTACAAAATTAATTCCAGCAGCATCTGCTTCGTCATCGATGTGTTCTACTTCCAGAAGCACTCTGGGACACTGCTTACAGTCGCTGCTGTCTAAAAAATTCTCATGATATTCCCTATCTGTACCTATTAAAGTATTGGGCTGTCCTTACATAAAAATACCGCTACGTAATCTGATCGTTGTCGAATTTTATCAAACATTTTTCTATTAATTTTTTCGATATGATCGGTAAGTTCCATATTTTCTGGATCTGTTAACCAATCTAAAATTTCTTCTTCGTCATCGATGTCACCGTCATAATTAATAAATTTTCCTTTTCGGAAATAAGTTAAACCAGGAGGATCTCTGAATCCGTACTTTTTTGCCATAAGTCTGTCTCTCATTTTAACTATTTTGATACCGTACTCTGCTGCTTCGTCGTCTATTAGTTCAATGTGACGTAGTATTCGGGGACTATCTGGATCTTCTTCTTTGTCTGAAGATTGAAAGATCTAGAAAATGCACGTGGTTGTAAGTAGCAGTTGTTACAATACTCACAGAACACCACAGCTAAAAATTCCTTCGTTTCGATATATTTGAATAGCGTTTCTCGATCAATTTCTTCAATGCTAGCGTCGTTTTTCTGGGCCATCATCCATTCCAAAACCTCTGATTCGTCGAGTAAATTTCCTGAATAAAAACACGAAGACCGTATAATTAGAACAATTAATATTTTTAATGAATATCTTTAATAAAACGACGGTTTGGAATGGCTAGACAAACAGAAAAGTGTAGTAAAAATAAAACTTACCACGAGTTTTGAAACACATAATGTCATGATCCTGCAAGGTTTTTGTATCTCCATAACTCTTGCCTTGTCTTTACCTTCAGGCATGCAAATTACCAAAATTTAAACTACATATTAACAATAGAAAACAATTTATTGTACAATTATACAACGTTACGGGCTAGAGCCCATGTATGTATGACGTGTGCGAGGTGCGCGGCAGTGATTGTAGCGCTAACACCAGTAAATATTAGAAAACATTTTAGATTTTAGGATATTCATGAATGCAACCATAAGTATTTGCAAACACGTAGAGCAGAAGATGGTAATTATTTCAAATAATTATTGGTTGAATCCAGGAACTGAAATTAATACAAACTAAAATGTTACAATAAAACATAAGTAAAGTAATAATAAGGTCTAAATAGAAATAAAACATGTACATTTTGATGAATGAAAATAAGATTAAACATTGAGAGTATTATTGTACTTAATTAAAAGGTTAAACATGGGTAACTTGTAAAATTAAATTTAAGTTAAGTAACCGAATTTGGATGAGATAAAGTGGTGTATGCAATTCCTTATATTCTGTTAACGTGGCAAACACAAAACATCTCACTCAAGAAGCCTTAGAAATAGCAGTTTTGTAAGAAAATTGTCAGGTGTTGGGGCAAAATAACCGGATGTGTGGATCGATGAGATCACATTTTAAGCTCCTCGTCGCCGAACCTCATGTTCCACTACAGGAATATGGATCGAATAGAGTACACTAGTTACCACCACCAAATATATTTACCGGTGCCAAAAAAACCCTTTTTGCCTTTGCCCTTGTCCTTGTCCTGTTTGGCGGTAGACGGCGCCTTTCCTTTGTCACCATTAGTCTCTTTTACAGATGTCTTGCTACTTGCTTTGGCGGGTGGAGAAGCTGCTTTTGGTGCTGGTTTGGGAGGAGATTTTGTAGGTGGTTTGGGATCTTTACGGACTGTTTGGAAAGGCTTGGGAGCTGGTTGGGGTCGTTTAGCAGATACTTGCTTTGACTTGGCTGGAGATGTAGTAATTTTCGGAACCTTAGAGCCAACGTTGGGTTTAGAAGGACAACACTGATAAGGTTGGAATGAAGGGCTAGGAAGTTGTTTCTGTCCTCCCAGTCCGACGTAGAAGCAACCATCGCCTGCAGCAGGAAACGTAATGTCAGAATTCACCCAAAAGCAATTTGTAAACATTTTATGTTGGAATTCATTATTAAGAGCATTGTCGCATCTGCAGCGTTAGTATACAAGACGATAGGTACAAAGGAGCGAGTCTGACACTATGTCCTGCATGCAGCGCGGGAAAGGAGACATGCACAGACAAGGACGACCACCCCAGAAGCGACTACGCCATTGAAGGCCTTCAGCGTTTTGGACCACTCACTTATAGATCGGTTCGATCAAAATGACCGCTCGTGATTACCTGAAGTCATGCCCTTAATCACATCAGTACTACCACGAGAGTAATGGCTTCGTCCAGTATTGGGAACCTCGTCGCTGTCGTCGTCATCATCATCATCGTCGTCGTCATCATCGTCATCATCATCGTCACTATCGGAATTATCACCAGCTGATCCGCCATCACCTAAGACATCACAGCAACATGCAGCACTCATGCAATAACACACATAATCCGCGCCCGAAGCATAAGCCAATTTTGAATAAATGTGTTATTTATGTGGTATAAATGTTTTATGACAAGACTGATTACAAAATACGTTATAACATTATTATAAACTAGTCCTTACTTTTCTGTTCTATTAGCCATTCCAGAACCTTGTCTTCATTTTTAAGATTTCCTACAAAATAACTTTATATTAGATTATTTTTATTGAACACGTTAACTGCAGAAGACCTATGACGTATTAATGTTATAAATTGGTACCTACAACAGTAATTAAGGCAGTGCAATAAACGACCACAAATGACACCCATTCGCTATATGTTGTTTAGTAATTTACAAATTCGTTAACATTGTGTTCTTGTAGATTTTCGGCAAAGTAGTTGTAAAATTGTAGTATATTGTCTTTCTAATCAAAGCTTAGAAACATTTTTTATAAATATTTAAGAATTTTAAACTTATTTTAAAGATATGAATTTTAAATAATGCGGTTTATGAATGCTGCTAATGTTTCAAATATCATTAAAAGAAAAACGTCTCACATATACAAGATGTGTAAAAAAATCGGTGAATTTACCCATCTACAGTACTCAACAAACCACACAAAAAGTTTGAATACATAATATGTCCACACACGAACTGCTTCACAGATATTGGTTATTTTGTATTTTAATCTTTCATTTGCCGTGAAAAACAAAATTATTATTATTTGTTTGGGCACTATTGTATCCCGTACCATACCCAGCATGTACAAGCCTTGGCTGCTTCTAATTGTGCTTCAGGAATGGTATATTGAAAAAATTTATTTATCGTAAAGCTACTTTTACGAGTGTCGGTATCATTAATGTGCATAATAGTCATGTTTGGGCAGACGAAAATCCTCATACTGTTCTCGAATGATATTTCAGCATCAATTTCGTTAACTGTTTAGTAGGGTGTTTCGGAAAACCATCTGATACGACCAGAATTTTCACTAAATCGTTTGATTGGTAAACTGTATCTTAAAATCTTCAATGACACTTTTGGAAGACGTGCCCCTGAAAGATAGGGTTATCTGTGGTATATGCATCATGGGGCTCTTCTTAGATCATACACATTGTAAATGTGTATGATCTAAGGGGCTCTTCAACATTTTTCAATGAATGTTGAAGACTGCCTATAGCCTATAACTATAAGTGAATCTAATTGCAGGACCACCTAGATCCTCTGGTTTTAACTCACTAGACCTTTGGATTTGTTATATTAGTTACCTGTTAGCGCCTTTACTGTTTTGGTTGTCACAATAAAGCAAAATATTGATTAAAATACAAAATCGCCTCTATCTCTGAAACAGTTGGTTTCCGGCCATATGTTGATTAAGACTTTTTGTTGAGTGTGATGAGTACTATAAGTAGAGGGGGCGTGATTTAAAACATCTTGCATATTTCACAAAATTAGCCCAATTTGCAACTTTTACTTACTACCAAATAAATGAAATTGAAAATTAATTATAGAGTAACCTCTGAAACTTTTGTTGCTTTTTAAGCATTCTACTTAAAGTACTGAATTTGTTACTTTTACCTTAAAATAAATAAATTAATAAGAGTGCATTCTACATATTTCCTGATTGTAAATCTTATAAAACAGTAATAGAGATAAGAAGCTTTGGGTTTATCCGGCTTCACTCTTAACTTAAAAGACGATTGCTTTAGTGCTCTGATATTGCACTGCCATATATTATAGTTGAATATATCACTACCCTTTTATTTCTAACAATAAGTTTAAGCAACTGTCTTTCCTGATTCGTTTTGAAATACCATGTATGTTCTAGCAATACCTACATTCAAAATTACATTTACTTGGTAGCTTCTACATAGCATCCATTTCAGCCACCACCGTTTGTCAAATCATTTATCCATTTGTTACCTAAAATTAACAATCTCTTTCTCGGGTCATATAAGTAGGTATTTAATTTTATATAAAAATTGACTGAGTTTTACTTTCGACATCTTTTTAAATAAAATATAATATGCATACCTACGCTCTACATTAATACTTTTATGAAAACAACATATATAAAAGAATGTCGAATTTAAGTGCCAACCTTATTTGAATTACCTACTTACATTATTTTTATTTTAATAGCAGTGTTAAAATATGTCAACATCTCGATAATACTTCTTACCATCATACATAATAGGTACTCCTGTTTCGTAATACACCAATGCAGGAAAACTAAAGATTCCAATTTCTGATGCCAATTTAGCATCCTTAGATTTAACAAATTGAATACCATATTGATCTGTATCATCATCGATTGTTTCTAGTTCTTCCAAAATATCATCACATTCGTCTCCACATTTATCATCATAAAAAAAGACAGCTAGATGCTCGACATCATTTATAAGCACCTAAAATTTTTTGTGAAAAGTTTTATATGAATACCTATAGATTTTCCTACCTACCTGTAATGTTTTTCTGTCTACGCTTTCAATTACATCAGGATTAGAATGTTGTAGGTCAAGAACCCATTCTAAAATTGCTTCTTCGTGCATTAAGTCTCCTGTATAAAATACCCTAAAACGATGTCTATAGAATGCAAGCGCTGGTAGCGATGGTAAGTCATATTCCTTTTCAATGCCCTCATCGGAGGTTTTAACAAAATCAACATCCTGTTCTTCACATTCATCGTCAATGTTCTCTAATTCCTGAAGAATCTTTTGGGACTTCTTGTCACCTTCCTTGTCTGAAGATAATTTAAAGCCACTTAAAAACTACTAACATAGAATTAAATAGGACTTACAGAAAAATACAACGACATGATCGTTTTCTGCTAAGATTTTATCAAGCATGCGTGTGTTAACTTCTTCTATACGGTCTGGGATTTCTAACGTATCTTCATCTGTAACCCACGCTAGTACTTCATCCTCATCATCCAGATCACCCGAGTAGACTAACGGTTCCTTGTTTCGGAAAAATACCAGTTTTGGGAAAGTTTTAATACCATGTTTCTTGGCAACGGATAGATCTTCTGTTGTTACGAAAACAATTCCGGTTTCGTCTAACTCATCGTCAATATTTTCTAATTCATCGAGAATGTTATCGCATTCTTCACCCTCTTCACACTTGCCGCTGAAATACACTACGACGTATTCGTGTTCTTCTATAAGATCTTCGAGAATTTCGTCAGTGACTTCTTCGATTGTAGCAGTATTTTTTTGTTCTATTAACCATTGTAACACTTCATCTTCATTCATAAGGTCTCCTTCATATAAAGCAGGAATTTGATCTTCAAAGTACAACAATGTTGGCAGATGGTCTATTCCAAATTCTTTGGCTTCTGCTTTATTATCAATTCGCACTATCACTATTCCTTCTTTTTCTAAATCATCGTCAATATTTTCTAGTTCATTCAGTACTCTTATATCTTGTTTGTCGTCTTTGTCATCTAAAATATAATGATTACATACCGTCCTTTTACTAGTTTTTTTTTTCATAATACTTACAAAATAGCACAGCAAGATAGTCAATGGTTTCGATAAGTTGATCCATCATTTCATCTGTAACTTCTGGTATTTCAGAATGTCTCTTCTGGTGCAGCAACCACCCTAGCAAGTCGTCTTCTTTCAATAAATCACCCTCATAAAGATGTGGAATTCGCTTTTCAAAAAATACTAAACTTGGAATTACGTCAATTCCATATTCCTTTGCTTCAGCATCATCATCTATTTTTACAAAAGCAATACCATTTTGATCACATTCATCATCAATGTTTTCTAACTCTACTAAAACCTTTTGGCTCTTCTTTTGATCTTTATCATCTGGAATATAAATATGTTTTATCCTACTGTATCACATTATTATTTAAGTAAAACTACCTAATATTGTTGCTTTCTATAAATTATCTGTAAGCTATTTTCTCAGGATTTAACTTACACAAAAAATAATTTTTCCGTGTACATAATTGGCCAATGGCGATAATTATTTCAAATATTGTTAATACACAAAAGATGATTATTCAGTTGTAATGTGAACGCATTTTAATTTTTTGGTTTAAATGTATGCAAATAAAATGTTAATATCTATGATTAATACACTTACAGAATAAAACGGCCACGTACTGGAATTTGGCTATAATCATATCCAGCATTTCGTCAGTAACATCTTCAATTTCATCATGTTTTATTTGATGTTCAAACCATTTCAAAACTTTTTCCTCTTCTTCTAAATTGCCGTGATATAACGTGGGGATGCCGTTTTCAAAATAAACCATGGCGGGGATTTTTTCAATGCCATATTCTTTAGCTTCGGCATCGTTGTCAATTTTTACGAAAACGATACCGAGCTGGTCGCATTCGTCGTCAATGTTTTCTAATTCGTTGAGGACGCGCTGAGATTTTCGATCGTCGTCGTCATCTGAAATACACGTGTTGGATTATCCAATTTATTTTTACTCACCTATTACGTACAAAATAGAACAGCGAGTGCTTTGCTATCTTTAATTAATTTATCCAGCATTTCATCAGTCACGTCCTCGATTTCGTCTTTTTCCAGCTGCTGCACCAACCACTCTAGAAGCACTTCTTCACGTTTCAAGTCGCCATCGTACACGTTAGGGAGGCCTTTCTCGAAGTAGACTATTGTTGGTAGAGAATCTAATCCAAATTCTTCCGCCGCGGATTCGTCGTCAATCTTGACGAACTGTATGCCGTATTTATCACAGTCATCATCTATTGTCTCCAGTTCATCCAAAACTAACAAAGAATCTCGGTCTGAATGATCATCTGCAAATCAATAATGATCCTGCGGATTATAATTCAATTTATCCAGTAATGTTATTTCAAAACTCACAAAAGAGCACGACTAGATTTTCAACACTGTTAATTAATGTTGCCAAAGTTTTTGCTGTAACATCTTCGATGATGTCTTCTTCATCTCCTGTACTTTTATGTTGGACCAACCATTCCAAAACATCTTCCTCTTTGGTTAGCTCTCCTACAAGAACAAAATAAATTAGCGAATCCAGATACAGTTAAATTCAGGAATGTTTACCCTCGTAGATGATAGGTATTTGATGTCTGTAATATACCAGGGCTGGTAATTCTCCTAGATTGTATTCTTCTGCAAGAGCCTCGTCATTGATTTTAACGAATCCTATACCCAATTGATCGGCTTCGTCGTCGATGTTTTCTAATTCTTGAAGTACTTTGGCACATTTTTTGCACTCAGGTTTAGCTGAAGATGGCAATAATTATTAACGAAATAGGGTACCATGTGGTAATACGAAATAAAAATAAGAATAAGCAAAATAATGTGTGGAAAATGGTAACACTGATAAAGCAATACTAATGGCCGATGCATTTATCTATTACTGCATTAAAGTGGTATTAAATAGAGCGTGGGTTATCTAATGATGTTAGCAATTCTATTAACTGTTACTACGTGTTAAAATGCACCACCCTATTAAGCCACAATTTTTCTACATTACACACATAAATGTCTATGTCTAAGGAACCAAGTACAGCCTATGGAACAAGAAAGGTATAGAAACTTGTTAAGTTCAAGCCTGTTGCACAACTACTAATACGGTTTTAATTTTATTTACAAATGTTTAAATAGGGCGGATAGACCATGACATACATGCACACACATATAAAACTTTCAAAATATATTCGTCTGCTGAAGTACAGAATAAATGTGCATTAATTATATTCATACATAAATAATTTGGCAAGGCTTATGTCGTAATGCAGTTGACTAGAATCGCTTTTCGACAGAGGTAAAATTAGCATGCTGCCAGCAAGCGAATCCAAGAGCTCAGAGACAATGCGTTGGTTATAAAAAATTAGGAATTCATTCAAATCGTATGATTATGGGAACCTATTTGTGATACTTTTAGCAGAACGCAAAACTATTAATATACTTGAAATGATAAATTGCTTTCCAAATAAAAGCAAAAATATATCACATTTGGGAAATTACAATTGCAACAGAAGAATTGCTCATTATTAGCATGGAAAATTAATATAGAGTTTGTGTTATTTCAGCTGAATATGAACAAGTCGAATTGGAAGACGATGTTGCATGCGTATTTTAAAGGATTGGCCCAAGAATAACATTTACTCGACTACTGAATCATATCACTTTCGATTTTGTGTACAGATATTAATTTTAAAATGACAAATAGTATGTGTTTGGGATTCAGGAGCCGCGTTTCATATTAATTTGTCGTGCAAAAGGGCGTTGTTACTTACTGACTCCCCCACGGGGACACGAGCTTGTGTCTGGACCTGCAACAGGCGCCCAAGGCACCCCATTTTATTTTTTCCTTTTCAAAAAGGTGATTGTTCCTTATAAATAATCATAATAATCTAATAACCTAATGCCGTAACGTGGTCAAGTATAAATTTAGTAACAATAATTTTTCTTGGCAGCAGAATGTATCTGGGAATTCGGCAAACGTTTCGCGTTTTTCTCTACTTGCTAAAGAATTGAAACGTGTAGTGTAGAAAGTATTAAATATACAGGGTGTATAGAAACAAATATTCGTTGATTTCTGGTAACAATAAATGGAAATGAATTTTTGAAAAACTAACAAAATATTATATAAAGATGAAAAACTTCTAGAAAACAGCTAAGTATTATTGTCTAACTTTGCTAAAAAATATATTGTATGTTGATAGTATAGATTTCTAAAAAATTCTGTATCTTTCAAAATCAATAAGATAAATCATTTTATTCGGCATTAGAATTGTATTATTTGCGCAAAAGAAAATTTACAGAGTTGTTTTAAAGAGGTTTATATATTACAGACCGAAACATAAACCATTAAAAAAGCTGTTTAACTATTTCTATACAGATGTAACAGAATGTTATTTTTATATCAAAACAAAACCATTTGTTAAACGAATCGCCAATTTTATGAGTCGTACTTAATTGTTTAAATCTGTTTTATACATGTTCTAATAAAAACATGAAGAAGAAAAATAGTTGCTAATTCAGCGATTAATAATACCAATTTGTTTTCCAATAAGAAAACCAGTTGATAATTTAATGCACTACGGACAAGTATCCATTATGATTTTCGCAGAAAATACTATAGTAGTTCTGCTAATTCAAATATTTAAGAAGTTGTATTTTTTTTAAATATTTTTTGAAATAATGTGCGGTTAATAGTTGACGTCATATTGAATTTCAAATATGAATTATTTGTGTATCTTTTTATACACCCTGTGTATATGCTATCACAGCATGTTGGCATACGTTTTAATCACAATTAATAGACAAAAAGAGCACACACATTATACGTTAGCACATTGAAACTTTTACGAAGAACAAGAAGTTTTTACTTCACATTTTGATAACAAATAAAATTTACCACTTAGTAATTCCCCTAAATTATTTATGATTTTATATATTAAAAAGTAACTTACAGAACAAGACGGCTACAAAATCTGTTTCTTGAACAATTTTGTCTAATATTCTGGCGTTAACTTCTTCTATGCGGTCTGGTAAATCCATGGCTTCCAAACTTGTTAAGAATTCCAGTACATCGTCTTCTTCCATCAGATCGCCTATAATAAAATTGATTTTATAAGTATGTACATTTTAAATTGTTGTGTTTTATGACCATGAACGAGTTGTGCATACGCACTGAATAAAAATTAAGATAGTTATGTTTCTAAATTAAATTGAAAAACTTAAATCACGAGCGTTTTCTGTATCAAAAATTAGTTTCTGGTGGGGTTATAAATCATTTGCTGAAATTATAAATTTTATGAAAAAACTTATACATTTTACGAGTATTATATATTAAGATTCTAAATCGTAGTACGGGCAGAATATTTTTATTTTTAACTAGTCAGTGTAATACAACATTAACAAGACGTGCGGTTGTAAGTTAAGCAATCTTTTTTCTGTATTGCACAATTGACACAGACTGCATGAAATGCAAGTTCTAGATGTGGCTCATTATCTAATTCTGATTTAGATTAATTGAATTCGCAAGATGCTTCCAACTATTAATCAGTAGAATATCTATAAACTTTGTCTGCTACCTATAATTTTCTGAATTTTTATATGCTGAGTCACATTGTTTAAATTGTATAACGTAATCTTATTCAACTAACTTCAGAAAGTCAGGAAAGCAATGTCAAAGATTTGGCACAGAGGATGGAAACATTTAATGTGGGATATTGTTATTTGTGTAAAGCTATTACTGGATGTTAATACAAGAAAAGACGTGCGATCGCGGTGGTTGCTAACCAGAAACAAACCACCATTGAATTTTAAGATTTCTAATTTATTTTGAATAACTTAATTAGGAAAATCAAAAAGGCTCTATAAATAACCGAAAGCAGTTGTTTAATTTTTTAAGCTGTATTAAATGTAATAATTTTATTGTAATTTGTAATAATTTAACAGCTAATGTAAATGATACTGGATAACTGTTTATTCATTTTCGAAATAAATTTTTGGACGATCTAAAATGTGATAGTGCTAAATTAGATTTAGAAACCACTATTTCTGGCACGACATTGGTAAATCATCAGTCGTTCAGTTAAAAAAAACCAAACCGCTGAAATCTATTATATCTATTATTATAAGTTTATCGGGTGATGGTGAAAGCAATCTGTTGTTATATCATTTATACATATTAAGTTTAGATACGATTAAAGTTTTTACCTTCATAAATTATTGGTTCCTTTTCTCTGAAATATGTCAGGGCGGGGAATTTTGAGATGCCATATTGTTTAGCCAAACGTTTGTCGTTGATTTTGACGAAGTCTACCCCAAAGGAATCGGTGTCATCGTCGATTTTCTCCAGCTCCTGCAGCACGCGGTCGCACGTGGTGCAGCTGCGAGCATCTGAAAATATGCAAAACATTTATTACTTTGTATTATACGAAAATGTATTCGAGGTAAACAGTAACATGAATGAAATTAATGACAAGTTTTATTACAAATATCACAATCAATGGCACAGAAATAATAAATATCTATATGATAAGTAACAATCGATGATGTGTAGTGTTAAAAGTAATAAAATAGACTATTATGTAACAATGACAAATACAACGAAAATCGATTAGTAATAGAGCAGTAACTAGTTGAACGACGAAGAAAAAATAAATTCAACATTCTGAGTCATACGTAAAAATAGTTAACAAGTCTGCTTTGCAGAATAAGCAGAAACCTACGACATCTAATGATATTTACTTTAGAAAATTAATTCAATGTGTGACCCTTGCGTACATACACGCAGTAAATGGGAGAACGATGAAGAAAGGATACTTTTCCCAATTCAGCAGGTTTAGGAATTTATCGAAACTAACAATTTTAACTTAAATTACAAAGGCTGAAATTAATAAACGATTTTTTTTCAGTTAAAATGATTCGAATTCTAATACTTTAGGTGGCTAATTCAAACCTGTCCATAATCTGCCGATTGTATTGTAGCGAATATTTGAAATAATACTAGCTAATTACTCGTTAACTATTAGAAATATCTTCTTAAAATTATACTGTGTACGTAAAAGATCATGGCAAATACAATAACGATTCGTGTTTTTCCAACGACCACCATTTTTGAGAAATTGCATGAAAATGTGATATTTTAAATGCAGCACCCTGTATATGATGTATTTTAATGATTCTACATGAAATTCCGATTTGATTTTCCGACAACTTGATTTATGTAAAAAAAATAGTTTGGTTTCTCAGAAGGCCTTGAAATATCACAATCACTTCTACATATAGGCAGCAATTGGGGGTCAAAATAGCGCCTCAAAATTTGCACCTTAAAAACAGCGTCGTCAAAAATAGAGGCGAGTAAAAACACTTCCGGGTAAAAATAGAATAGCGACATAAGAAATAGCGTCACGGTAAAATAGCGCACGGTAATAATAGGGGTATGGTAAAAATAGCGCTTGATAAAAATAGTGCCGGGTAAAATGTTGCCATCAAAAATAGCTACATCAGAAATAGCGCCACGTTAAAATAATACATGATAACAACGTGCAAAGTAAAAATAGTGCCGGGTAAAAATAGCGCATGGTAAAAATAGTGCCGGGTAGGATATAGCCGATTAAAAATAGCGCCGGATAAAATTGTCGCCGTAGAAAATAGCGCCTTCTAAAATAGTGCCAGGATAAAATAGCGGGTACAAAATTATCGCTGTCCTAAATGGTGCATGGTAAATACAATTTCAGGCCAAAAAAATTACGCCGCTTAAAAATGTCGCCGTCGAAAATAGCGCGTTCAAAAATAGAACCAGGTAAAAACAGTGCTACGCTTTCAAACATGGCGTCGGATTAAAATTGCACCAAACTAACATTGAATAAAAATGACGCCTTCGAAAATATCGCCAGTCAAAAATAGCCTCGGGTAAAGATGTTGCTCACGAAAATAGCGCCTTCAAAAACCGAGTCGAGTAAAGTTAGTGTCGGGTAAATCAAGTGCATAGTAATAATGTTGACATCGAAAATAGCGCCGAGTAAAATTGGCGCTGGATAAAAATGTCGGCGTCGAATATACCTCCATTAAAAATAGAGCTGAGTAAAAATAGGACAGGTAAAATAGCACTGCATAAAAATACCGATAGACAAAAATATTGTCGTCGAAACTACCGCCTTCAAAACTAGCGCCGGGTAAATATAGCGCTGGATAAAATAGTGCCTAGAATTTTATTTATCAAAAATTCAACATGTCCAAAAATGATAAATGGAGTACACTAGTGGACTAAAAATTTGAAGTAAAATCATTAAATAAAATATACACAGGGTATTCCATTATTATATTCCAGTATTTTAAATATCAACGCTACATGGAATTTATCGCATCGTAAAAAACGAATAATGCCTCAATGTAATTTCATTCAGATATCTTCAAGAGTTTCGAAATATTTAGCTATTTTATTAATACAAAACTTCTACACGTACAAAATATTTAAGAGTTGTTTCATTTTAGGAATCTGCACGTTGTTTGTTACTAGGTAATTATTCTAAACTGGAAAATGCTATTCTACTTTATTTGGATAGCATTTTGGTTCTGAATTACATACCAACCAGATCACAAATTTCTACTATTGAAACGTCTATTACAGAGTCCTTTCAAAAAATCGCAAAAATTGTGTGTTTTTGATTAGTTCGTGTGAACTCACATCGCTCAATAGTATTTTAAGTCACGTTTCAAATGCGATTGCATGTATGTTTTTTAATGTAGTTAACATTTTGCTTATTTGAAGTCGCGTTATATTTTGTTGTCGGTCATGTTAAGGTAACTAACAGATACCAATACCAATACCAAGGAAATACCTTTACGCTGATTAAATTAACTGGTTTAGCTACTACCATAGATACCGATTCTAAACGTTTTAATTTGTTGTTGCCCAACAAATTAAATAACTAAATAACTTAAGAAAATGTAATAAACAAATACATAAATAATTTGTTTGATATAATTTGTATAGTGCTATTTCATTTCTTAATTTAATAGTATTCTATCTTAAAGATTTCATATTCTATTCTACATTAACCGTCAATTATCGAAGATTTCTTAACCAGAATTGGGGGCCATGGATGATTAGGCAGATTTGTTGCAATGAAGGGTAAAGATAACATACATACGATAAAACACTTCAGAGGAATGCTTGTGAGGCTTTATAGAACTTGTTTGCATGCATTAGCTAGAATTACCACAGTTATCTAACAAATGTGGGTACGATCTAAGGAACCATAACTGATTTAATGAGCCTTTTGCGGTTTCACCTTAATTCGGTTTGTACTGAGACATGAATGGCTTAATCTTTGAGACAAGCATATGACTACTGGTAGGATCAACCATTGGCCTATACACAGAAAAAGAAGACGCTAAGTTACACAAATGTGTTGGAAGGCGCAGTTCAAACCTAACCAAATTTAAGCAGATGTCACAATCATAATCTGACAGTTGTTCTACAGGATTGGCCAAAAGTGATTTTACCATTTCAAAATCACATAACTTTTTTGCAGCTATATCTTATTTTTATTTCTATCAGATTCTAAAATTAGAAGCTTGGGAAATATGTACCGAAAAAATTGACGACGGAAAAACGCATAAAACTTATTGAATTTTTTTTTGAACTGCAGCGCTTCATTGTTACAGGTAAAATGCTAGATGTTGGGGTACGAAAAACCTCAAAATGTTCCATATACGCGATTTGCGCCCCCTGTAAGTCACGGTTTGGTGGGGGCTTACATCTGAAAAGGTGTTAGGCTCGTACTGTTTTGACAATGATACTGGGAATACAGTAACAGTTACGGGCGATATCGCGGAATGTTGAAACAATTTGTGCGTCCTGCTATCGACAATATACCTGGAATGCAGGTGGGTCAACTGCCCACTCAGCCAGAGAGTCTATGCAACGCAAATTTCAGAAGAAAGGATAATCTCCAGAAATTGGGCGCCGCGTTACCCTGATCTTACGGCTTCAGGTTTCTTTTTGTGGGGATACTAAAACAGGCTTATAAAAAAATAAAATGCAGAAAGTTATTTAATTGTTCAGTGGTAAAGTGACTTTTGGCCCACTCTGTAAATATCAGTTGACAAGAAAATAGAAACGCCTATAATAGTATGACTGCAGATACCAAAAAATTCATATTAATTAGAAACTGTTTTACTAATTCCTACAGATATACACGCACATATAAAACTTTGTATAAACATAGTTTATTTATCTTTTTTAATTATTTGAAAAACTCTCCAGAAGAGTATTCATTATTTGTTTTATTGAAGTGAAATTATTGATAGTTTTAAGGGCAAATATGGTAAAACATGGTTACCATTCTATACTATATAACATATGAAAATCTAAGAAAATTAAATACAGGTTTGAATAGTTTAAAGTACAACATATCAGATTACTTCCCATTTTTAAAAATACTTTTTGAAATACTGAATGTTGAATGTTGCAGACGTAAAAACACAAGTGAAATTATTTACATAAAATACAATACGATCAACAAAATTTGCGATAAAGGTTTGCTGGGTGTTTCTTTACGTAGGTTATACAGTTTATAACCTTTACTTCAATTATTTCATAGTTTACTAATACTGCAAAATATTTCAGGCGAAATCCTAAATGCAGGAACGTCGACCGAAAAAAAAGATTAATATCGCATTTCAGTCTAATTTATATTCTGAAAGTTTAGGAATTATATCGTTACAAATTGTATTTTGTTTTAATAATTTAATAAACTTATTAAGGAGGCGCAAGGGACGGTTAAGGGAGCATTAGAAGCATAATTTGATTGCGGGAAAACCCGTTACTATAGGCAATGTAGTTTATTTAAATTGAATATTGTTATTTTTATAGCTACAGAACAAAAACTGCAATCTAGTCATAGGTACACACCCTCAGGAAGCTTCTTCAGCTCTCTTAATTAAGCATCCTCAAAGAACTTGTACAGAATTAATATCCGTTTCTCAAGCAATTGAAACTTTAACTTTCACAAGGTGCGACAGGCTACCAAACTTATATGAAAATCGTAATTCCTGTAGATGTTGTACATTCAGAAAGAAATTTTTGTTTTCTACACTAATAAATAACTGTAGCAAGTAAATTATACATCTGTTGTACTGTATTTAAATCGTAATTATCAGTAACGGCAGAGGAACGTTAACAATTTGATATTGAAATTAGTTTTTCATGCTAATAATTATGTTCATTAATCCTACTCGCACTTTTTTAATATAAAATATATACAGGGTGTATCTAAGGTGGCATTTCTATAGCAACAACTCAGCGATCAAAATTAATAAATAAAATAATATCATATGACCCTCAAATATTTGGTGCCTGTACTGTTATTATTCCATTAAACTTTAGAGTATTTTATTATACAGTTTTTATAACTTTTGTTTCAAAGACAGACTGGCGCTTAAATGGATGAGGCGGAGTTGACTGTGCCGAGTAGACTGCACAGATTTGTACCACGAGGCGTAAATATAAAAAGTTTTAATTATTCCCTCGACGTTGAAACATCGGTAATCACTCAATGAGAACAATTAATTCATTATTAAAATTCGATTTTGCGTATTATTTCTGCAAGTAGCATTGGATTCATATTTCAGATTAGTATTTCAAATAATTTCCAAAGGGAACTAAAGCCGCTAACAAAAGTGTAAACTATTCTTGTGGTCGACAACGCCGCTGCATGAAAAGAAAGTTTGCATTGTGTATGAAGTTCGTGTTCGGATTTTCGAAAATGTTCTAGTAACAACAGTTGGCTGTAATAGTCCATGATACCCTTAACGCTACGCTAAAAAGTGAAGTGCTATAGGTTTTACCATAAATCCTCTTCCTTATTATGGAAAATGACTTTGGTAAGCAAGGAATTAAAACATTAAAAACTATACAGAAATTCATTTCATGTGCATTCCAGAAGTAATTTTCTCATAAAATACAGTTCTCTTAGCACCTAAACAGAACCACGGTTTATACTTATTTTTAAATCATTTTTTTTTAAATTTTGTAGCATTCTTAATTTTGAAACACAATATCTAAGAAAAGATATTGCTAATATTATTTTAATTCTAATAATTTCTCATTCAAGGCGTAATATCAGAAGCGATCCGTACTGTTTTCGCTTTCTGACCTTTTAAATATCAACAGGTTTAAAAATTGATAGTTTTGCGTAAATTAATAAAAATATCTATGTATCCACATCCCAATAGACAACTGAGATAAAGTAAACTGTATTTTTGTTCCTAGAATTGCAACATGTTTATAAATTAAATGTTTTCTACATATCCATATTTATCTGAAAGTATAGGAATGTGAAAAGCAAATATTTTAAGGATTAGCTCAAAAAAATGTGATTACCCTACTGTATTTTTATACCGACAGCATTAAGATTTTTATGAAAATTATATGGATATATTAGATTCTAATATATTATATAATAAAGAATCAAGTTGTACTAAAAATTTTGACTAAATGAATCTATTCAAATGGAAATAAATTTCCTAAAATGTGGATTTGTTAGTAACGTTTTTATGTAACTGAAACAATCATTTTGTTGCTGTGAAAATTGGGTAATTTTATGCGTCATTAAAGTCAACCTGCTAAATATGCAAGAACGTACTTAAAACCAGGGCTGTGGAGTCGGAGTTCATCAGGAATTTCTAGCCAGTGGAGTCGGAAAAAATGTACGGACTTCGACTCCACGTCTACATTTTATTTATGTTCTTAGTAGAGTACAAATGTTGACCCATTTGAGTTTGAATTTTGAGTCAAATATTGAACCATTTCTTTATATATTGTTCCTTCTTCTTCTTAGAGTGCGTTATCTCTTACGATACGTAGCGATATATTGTTTACTCTTTTTTATTGCACATAAAAAGTCTTAATATTTAATTTTGTCGGAGTCGAACTACTAAAATTATTGGGAGTCGAAGTTGGAATCGAATTTTTTTACCGTCTCCCCAGTCCTGCTAAGAACACTATATATAACTTATAAGGGTATTAAAACTAACAGTATTAAGACTCCACTAATAGTTGTGGTTCCTACTTTTATTTACCGAAGTCTAAATACTTATATTGCAATTGACAAACATTTTGATTTATTATCCAAAATTAAGTAATTAAATTGTTCTGAAAATGTCTTCAAGAAAGTTATAACTATTATTGTTACCGTTAGGTCATTAGCTAGAATCTATTTATTTTCCTGTAATACATTACAGTGGAGAAATTATTATTATCTACGAGCGCAATACTCACTTACGGATAAAATGAAATAATATTAACCAGAGTTCAGATTTGGATATAACAGTCATAAGTCATTATAAAGATCTGATATGTTTAATTTAGGTAAGTTTTATTTTTGGATAGTAACTATCAGTTTGGTGGAAATCTATACTCATTTGTAGTTCAATTTGATCATATAAACTAATATGTTTATAGATCTCTAACATGCTTAGTAGAATATCAAATATAAGGTTTATTTGGCAGTCACCTGAAAACGGGATCGAGTTTTTTTCAGAAAACAATAAACGGGAAAGTACGGAATATTCATGTTCATCAAATGACAAAGTTTAGATACCCTACTTGAATTCAAGGAAAATATTTAATTTTACATAAAGTTCTATTTTTTAAATTTAATTATCGGTTTGCTGATGGAGTTCCATCACGAATATGTGGAATCCTATGTTCATTTCTAGTCGAAATTGACAATCAACTGATGGTGGTTTACAGAACTTCTAGCATGTTGTAAGAAATATTAAATATGAGTATTATTTGGCACTCTACTGAAAACAGCAATAACTTTTCTGAAATGCAAGAAATGGGAAATGGAAGAACATTTATGATCATCAAACCAACAGAACCAGGAAAACGATTAAGTGAACAGAATTGCTTGTCGTTAAATTTTCTAACTATCCAAAAATTAAATTGAGGAAATGATAGAGTGGGAGCATAACATATTTAAATTTTTTAAACTGTGCGACTCGTAACATAAAATAATGATGGCTGTTTCGGGCCATCGCCATATTGTACACGTTTTTGCTTTCTATAGCTTTTCAAAATATATTCAAGGCACAATAAATGCATTGCGTTAATAGAGTCTTGCGCATAATTTTCAATTACAGAACATTTTATAGTTTATCCAGTTAAACTCGAAAATAGATTTTTATGGGTGGTTCTCGAAAAGATTTGCAATGACACTTTATGATCATGAATGTCGCTATGAAATAGTAGTGGCAGTGAGGAGGGTGACATACAATTAAGGATTTTCGAGTAAAACGTTTTTTGGGGTAATTGCGTCATAAAGTGCGGGAGGGCACGTGGATCCGCCAGCGAGACGCACCGTGCCACATAACCCACAGAACCGCGCGCTACTGTGAGATAGTCAGGCGCGCCAAATTGGGACATGGTATCCTCTCCCGGACCGACACTCTACACTCACTGACCGTTGCGAACTTAACATGATGTTTTTATTGTTGCTAAATTTTCACATTCCGACGTTTATGTTGTTCACTAAGTACTTACACCAGAACACGGCCACATAATCTTTGTCGTCGAGTATGCGTTCCAGCTGCTTGGCATTGACCTCCTCGATGACGGGCTCCTGGGGGGTCGGTGCGCGCTTGGCCGTTGCCAGCGCCACAAGCAGCAGCCACCACCACATGCTGCCGTCCACTGAGTGCTGGACGAGCGTCGCGACGCTGCCCCACTCCCATCGCAACCTCTTGGGCTAAGCTTGGATGGCTCCCACAACTACACGTAATAACTTATGGCTATTAGTGGATCTATTTCATTTTCAAAACAATAGGGCATTTACAGGAAATTTGTACTTTACTGGATTATAAGCAAAACCGATCATAAGTTATGGAAATATATGCCCCTATTCTTTTTTATAATTCCGCCTAGATAGGAAAATTATTAAACGGAAATGTTCATTAATTCAAATACCAAATGGTATTTGTAAACGTTTGTACGCAAGTACAGGTGTGGTGACGTCATAGAACAGACGGATTCAAGTATAGCAGATACACATCTTAAAATAAAAGCAATTTCGAAATACGAGTACAGAAAGAGTAACCATATTTCTATTGTGAATGTTTATTTATTTAGTATGTATATATAAAAAAATATATTATATCTACACTTATTTAGATATTTATAACTGTTATTACACATACTATGTGTTATATTCGGCGTATTTTAACAGATTTCTATATATGCATGATTATAGTTTCAGCAACGAAAACACTCGTGATTGTGTCTTTGAAAATATATTCGAAGATTGTATCTTCATTTACTACCAAGTAATTTCCGCTTTCCAGCTCTTTCGGCTGGCTTCGACACTGGAGGACAATATTAGAAAACAATTTCAGAAATTTAAATTTTACGTTTGTTCTCCATGTGTTCTTCAACTAAAATAAACAATTTAATATTATATAATTGTTAATAAATGGCAAAGATGGCTTCAAGAATCAGGCTTAAGATGTAATAGTTTAAAAGTGTCCCGGTTTGAATGACCGTAGGCGTCAGAAAATTTGGGTGTCGGGTTTACAATTAGGAATCAAATTAACGGCACTCCTTATGTTACAATCGCAAGTCGTTGTTCTAGCAAACAATTGTAAATTTATTAGAAATGCAGGGCTTCCTTATCCATGCCTTGTTCTTTGAGTTTCTTCTCTCCTTTGAAAACTTCCTCCCCCAGTTTTTCCGACTTCTGCAGGTGGACCCTTTCTTCTGGAGCTTTCTCCTGCTATTTTTATTTGGCACCAGAAAAAGGCAAAAGAAAAGACCTAGAGATGCGGAAGATATAAAGCTTCAGAGAAATCTGTACTGGAATCAGTCTGCAACAGTGACAATTAAAGACGAAATTAATAAACCTATTCGAATAAAGTACACCGGCAAGATTGCGTAATGTAACCGATGTTATTCAACATCTATTCGGATGATATTTTCGACAAGGCATTACAGAATATAGATGAAGGCATCAAAGTCAATGATAAATTCATAAATAACCTGCGCTATGTAGATGATACAGTAATATTCGCTGATAATGCAGAAAGTTTATAACATTTAATAGGACTATAACAGCCGAAGGAGATGCCCTAGGCTTGAAAAAGAACAACAACAAAAATCATAACTATGGCATTCAGCAGGAATCCAGATGACCAAATTAACCTTATTATATATGGTAAGCGTACTGTAAAAGTTTCCAAATTCAGGTACCTTGGGAGTTGGGTGACGGAAAACAGAGACGCAGATTTAGAGATACGTACGTGAATAGAGACTGCTAGAGCAACCTTTATTAATGTGAAGAAACCCTTAATTAACCGAAGCTTAAACATTGATGTACGCTATAGATTTGTCAAATGCTACGTATATTCAACATTGCTATGCGGGGCTGAAACATGGCCTCTGAAGAAAAACACAGAGAAATATTTACAAACATTCGAGTTTTCGGTATTCCAATGAATGCTATGGATATCATGGACAAAGCATGCCACCACTGATGAGGTCCTAAGAAGAATGGGAAATTACAGTGAACTAATAAGTATAATAGAAAGGCGAAAATATCTTACCTCGGGCATATCTACCGGAACAATAAATACGAGTTGCTTCAACTTCTTATGGAAGAAAAAATAGAGGGGAGAAAAAGTATAGGAAGAAGAAAATGCTCTTGACTCAGAAATATTTGAGACTGGACTGGATTATATAACCATTCTTTAATTAGAACAAAGAAGATTTTTCCAGAGTTGTGGCCAACCTTCATTGATGAACGGCACTTGAAGGAGAAAATCAGAAAAAGTATCCATGATTTGTTTTACGAGTATGGGAGAAATAGTAGGTCACTATACCTAGTCACTGAGCTTCCTATCGGCGGTGTATCCCACTGGCACGTACAATATTTCAGGATTTGAAAGTCAAGACCGCCGTTCCCCTGCGGTACTACCATGGTTACACGGCTTCCCCGTCTGCCATGGAGATGTTGCAGTGTACGCGGTTTATAGTATATGTTGTGAGCTGGTCCGCGGTAGCGGTTTTTGGTTGACGCCAAATCAGAAAATAATGGCGTACTTATCAGTTCTAACCCATGCCAGTTCTGGTGGTTTTCTTTTTTTCTGGCGGGGAAAACTCTAATAGTAGGCCTTCAGTCGGATAAGAAGTAAAGCCGTAGGTCCCGTGCCACTGCGATGTACGACACGTTAAAAAATCACTACTGGAATTGGAAATATTCCAGATAGGCAAAATTCATAGAGTGTACCGTGCATCAAATATGGCTTGCGTGCAAAGACATGCTTGAAAATATCGTCCTAGATCTCGCTCAATCAAACACCAGCAACAACAGTAGAGGAGTTACTAAAAACAATTTATATTTATGAAGAACGGAAGATTTCCAGCTTTTGAACCTCCTTGGCGTGGTTAAGAATGGCGTAAACAATATATTATTAAACAGTACTACACGCCTTATGACCGTGCGTATCGAGAGATGTGAAATCCTAAATTCTAAGTACTGCAATCAGTCGACTGTCAGTAAAAATCTTAAGGTCAGATTGCAACATCAATTACAAGTCAAAATAGATAAAGCGGTTTCTTCTAGGGTCAAGTTTGTGATGGCAACAGCTTATCTAAAAACGTACAGCGCAAGAAGATGAATCGCAGCGTGCATTAATCGGCTTAAAAAAAGTTTAAAACTTTATACCTACAACCAGAGCGTTCGATGATATCACGAAGAAGAAGACGTACATACAAAGTGATTTTTTAAAAAGTCAATTGCAGCAAACCTAGAAAAAAAGTTATTCCGTCTGCAGTCAGCTGTAATGAGCTTTGAATGACATTTACCTGTATGTCAAACTGTGTGACAGTTCAGGTAGTTAAAAATTTTGGCCCAACAAAATGTGAAAATGAACAAGTATTTAGTTGCAACTGATTTGTAATT
>JABXWE010012538.1:0-30112 GCA_014611495.1 Limonius californicus
CTCTCGCCTTGGACTTTTGAGTTAGTGGATATGGATGGTCGTTTTAAGGGTAATTGGCACGCAAAAGACATCAAATTGCATCATGAACCTTCTTCGGATGATGACTAGATTCAACGATTACATATAGCGGGTGGTTGGTTGGGCATTGTAGGGACGGTCACTATCAGAAGACATTTCCATCTTGTCCTTGAACATTTTCTTAGCTGATTAACTGATAGGTGGTTTAGTTGTTGTTTAGCTATTTAGTGCGATTGATTAGTCGTTGTTAGTTGGTTGATTGATCTGTTGTTTAGCTGAGGAAGTGTTTGATTGTTGTTAGTTTTAGATTGAGGCAGAACATCTTGACCTTTAACAAGTTTTGTTGTTGTTCATGTTTTATCTAGTTATTTTGCAGCTTCGCTTATCAATTGTTGTTTCCCTGGAGTTTGACAGAATTGTGTTGGTTGCGCATCGGATAGTCCCTAGTATACAGTACGTCGGCGAATATTTGTATTTTGAGAATTTTGTGTTGGAATGTCCAGTTTTTAAGATCGTATTCCGTATATCGAGTGGTGGCTCGTTCCGTAGGTAGTGCCAGCCCTGGTGCTTTTCCTCCTATTTTTTCATTCTTTTCTTTTTTTCTTTTATTCTCTGGTCTTCCTTCTTTTCTCTGTTGGTATGATTGTGGATCTTTAGTCTGGTATGAATGAGAGATGAAGTTGGAGAGTTACCTCGGTTTGCTTTCGCGCTCTCCGGTGGCCTCGAAGACAGAATGAATCTGGAGGGATGAAAGGAAATTTTCTTGTCTGTCGCTTTCTAGTCGTCTGTGACTCTATTCATGGAGTTCTTCGCTTCTCTCCAGGTTCGTCAAAAGAAGTTTGGACATTTCCAATTTAGTTAGTTGTGTTTGTTTGGGAAATTTTACCGGGTTGGGGGGTAATCATTTGTGGTTTTTAGGTTGACAGTCTATATCTGTTGGGGTTCCCTTTCGCCTCGTGGGTTATTGTAACCGAAAGGAAGATCTTGTCTTGGGGTTGGGTATTTGGATGGTATAGTAGGGGGAGGGGAGTTTTGAACATTTCCATGGTTAGGGGTGTGCTACGATAGGTTGAAGAGCAGTTCAGCGGCGCAGCATTTCCATCTGGCAGCGAGGAACTGTCTCGATCCCTTTAGTAGTATTTCTCATACCCTTGGTTTTGGGATGAATCTCCTCTCGGCTATCCAAATAGTTGTGTTATATGTGGGGTTGGGCTGTGGTTTTCATTTCATATGTTTTTTTTTGGGGTTGGGTTTATCTTTATTACGTGGGTTGGGCGTCGAAAGTGTCTTGGGATTGTTGAAGGAAGCAACAAAATGTCCTTCACCCTTACACTATTTAATTTTTTTTGTATTGTAAGCAACGCAAGTTGCATTAAATTAGACTATCTGTTAGTCGCTTGTTTTTTTTTTGCCACTTTAGAATGTTTTAGGCTTCAGCTCGATTCCTTTGTTCATTTACATTTCTCGTCAGGTTTTTGTCTTCGAAATGTCTGGTGGGGGGGGAATTTGTGACGGTAATTTCGCCTGATTGGTTTGCAACCCATTTTCCTCACTTGATTTTTATGAATCGCGCCTGTGCGAGATTTTGGATAACTTTGTGCATTTCCGGCGACCATTTTGGGTCGTGAGACAGACAAGTGCATTAAGCGTCGAACCAGAGTCTTCTGTTTCAGTATTCTGTACTTGAGAATTTTTCTCGTTATATTGAAGACATCTGTAAATACATCGAATTCTAATTTAGTTTGAAGAGAGTCGATGTGGGTCTTTGGCCGATTTATTCGTCGTTTAATTCTTGTGTTAGTGTCATTCGGAGATTTTCGATTGGTAAGTTTCATCTTTTATCTTGAACATGCTAGGCTAACGCATTCTTTATTTATTAATTTAGACAACAAGTTGGGGGTGTAAGCTTAATTAGTCAACAAGTTGGGGGCTGTAAGCTTTCGCCACATTTACGTTTTGAATTCGCTGTCTGCGAGAAATTGGAACTCAAAGCCGTACCGCACGTGTGAATGTGAAGCCACGACGGGATTTTCCACTCAGCAGCTCTCAGGAAAGTGATTTCAATTGGATTATTTATTAATTTTGGAGTCGAGTTATTTGCTCGTTGTTTAATTTGTACTGTTTCCGATGTTATGATTTAATTTTTTAATTCTTTCACGTGTTTGTGAACCATTGTTTATATTAATACTTTTGGGTATATTAGCGTGTTACGTATTTCGTGCATATTAGCGTAAATTTCACTTGATATATACAGGGTACGTCATCTGGAGCTGTAATATTGCGTTTATTCGAATTGTTACATAGGATATGTTGTGTTTTCAGGGCGCTCTTAGTTATGAAAGTACTTTCAGCGACTGTGGGCGTTTTTAGGTTCATAAACGGGGATATTTATTTACAAACGCAGTATTTTTACCTTGCTCACTTATTTTAAATCTTATTTAACCTTATATTAAGTGAATGGTACGGGGGTGTGTACGTATACAGGGTTCTAGTGCACATTAGCACCGTTATTGTATATGTTATTGGGATATCTACTTTATTGATATATATTTTTTTTCATCATTAAATTTACCGTTGTTGCAATTGGCCTTATTATTTATTGTTACCCTATGTTTGGTAAATTTGTAACGAAGAAATTAGATAAGTGTGAAGAACCTGAGGTCCAGTTTACTCTAAACTACATCTGAATTATTATCAGCGTAATCTAACAAGCTGGTGGCGCCCTTTTTACCGGTGATTGACGAGTAGTTAATTACTTTATTTATTTGACTTTATTTGTGAACCGCCCATCTTCGATTGAGGTTCCGGGAGGCTGATATTAATCTACGAATTACTTATCTAATTTACAGGAATTTCCGTAGGAAATTATTTGCAGGCGTCATACCTCCTACTTCTCCTTTAGCATACCCTGTAAGGGTCACATCCCTCTCGGGAAGAACGGTTCTCGGACGATCGGAATTTTCTTAAACCCGGTGGCCTAGTTTGGTATACAGACGGGTCACCAAATAGTAAAGGTACCGGCGCCGGTGTATATGGAGACAAACCCAGGGTCAAACTCAAATTTGCCTTAGGCAAATATCCTACGGTGTTCCAGGCAGATATCTTAGCGATTACTGCCTGTGCAAATGAAAACCTCAATAGAAGTTATAGAGGTAAATACACCTATATTTGATCGGGCAGTCAAGCGGTCATTAAGGCCCTTGCTAGCTTGCTTGCTTTGAAAGAGCGAGATCTAGGACGCGGTTTTCCAAGTATCTCTATGCACATAGGCCATATGGCCTATTGTACACCCTAACCAATAATTTTGCCTATCTGGGGTAATTCCAACTGCAGTAGTGATTTTTAACGTGTCACACATCGCAGTGGCACGGGACCTACGGCTTTACTTCTTATCCGACAGAAGGCGCATTTTCAGATTTTTCCCCGCAAAAAAATCTCGCCGACCTTGGCCAGGTTCTATCCCGCGTCCCTGGGATCCAAAGGCAAATGCGCTAACCATTAGACCACCGAGGACGGCCATTAAGGCCCTAATATCTCCCAAGATAGGGTCTAGGCTTGTTAAAGAATGTCGAGCCACACTCGTCAAACTCTCAGCTGAGAATTACGTGAAAATCGTATGGGTTTCGGGTCATAGTGGAATAAGTGGCAATGAGGAGGCTGATGCCCTAGCTGTGGCTGGGGCCTCTGAACTTTTAGTAGGTCCAGAGCCAGCTTTTGGAATAGCCCCTAAACATGTGAGGCATGAGATCTGGAATCTCGCAAACGCGCAATTTCAGAACTCTTAGACCTCCAGACTCACACCCAGACAGGCTAGAGCCTTCATCAAGAGCCCCACATCTAAATCGGTGGACTTATTCTGAATCTAAGCAGGTGACAAATCAGGATATTAACGGGCCTCCTTACAGGCCACGGAAACCGGAAAAAGCATATCCACACTATAGGGATTGTGTTAAAACCATCAGTGTAGGAATTGTCAAGAGCAAGAGGAAACCTCTGAACATATCCTCTGCAAATGCAAGGCATTAGCGGCCTTAAGACACAAACACCTTGGCTCTCCCTTTTTTGAACTAAGAGACATTCAAGACACGCCTTTGAACAGGATTCTGTCCTTCGCCGAAGCGATTTACCTGTTCAGGGAATGAAGTCTTTTGTAACCCCTAGGGAGCAAAATGGGCCCTGGTGGCTTAAGTGCAGGAGCTTGCTCCAACCCATAGTAATCATCAAGATCTTTGGATTCGGAAACAGCAAATTGAAGAAACTGAAGTACAAAATGTAGAGGAAATAGAAGGAAACTCCTTAGAATTCGAAGAATTACGAGGAACCTTGTGATGTACAAAAATCAGAAAGGCAGAAGGAAACGAACGACGATATCTTCGCCTATTAAATATAAAAGTGTAATGTAAAAATAAAATACCACCAAACCGAATAATAGTTAAATACAAACACATAGAAAGAGTAAGTAAATATACTTACCTTGGCACTGTAATAAACGACAATTGGGACCACTTCCTGGAAATTAAATGCAGAATAGGCAAGAGCGGCATTCGTAAAGATGGGAAGCCTCTTCAGAAGTCTCAATATGAATTTAAAAATAAAAATCAAACTTTCCGATCCTATGTCTTTACAGTATTACTATACGGGGAGTCCTGGACCTTCACTGAGGCAACAAGTAGAAAATTAGAAGCATTCGAGAAGTGGCGATACCGACGTATACTAAAAATCCCTTGAACAGACTATGTCAGAAATAAAAAGGTTTAGGAAGATTAAACAAAAAACAGAAATCCCGAGAACTATAAAGAGAAGAAAACTGAAGTATTTGGGCCATATCATGAGAAACAGTCAAACATACGAACTGTTACAGCTGATTATCCAGGGTAAAGTGTCCGGTAAAAGAGGTCCCGGAAAAAGAAGGATATCTTGGCTCCAAAATTTGAGGAAATCGTTCAACATGATAACAATCGTCATATTCCGCGCAGCATTCAATAAAGTTCAGATCGCCAGGATGATCTCCAATATCCGATATCGGATGGGCACTCGAAGAAGCAGTTTAAATATATGCTGAAAAAATACGTCATCCTTCAAGAATGGAAACTTGCCATGGCTATACCAATATTCAAGAAAGGAAACCAGTCACAATGGGAAAACTACAGAAGAATAACTTTGATAAATACCGACTATAAAATATATGCGAAAATACTAACTAAAAGTTTACAACGTATAATAGATAGCATAATCCTGCAAGAGCAACCATGATTCAGAAGAGGAAGTTCTTGCACTGATAATACATTTATAACAAAACAAATCATTGGAAAACACCAAGAATTCAACAAAGAAACGCTTATGATGTTCGTAGACTATATGAAAGCGTTCGATAAGATATACAGATCAAAATTATGGGAAATAATGGACAGAATGGTAATACCAATGCATTTAATTAAAGTAATAGAAAATATTTATATAATACAAATATTTGTAAGTACAATACAAATGTAAATGTAATTGTAAATCTTGGATTACGATGTAGCCTGTCCCCAATTCTATTTAATCTCTATATAGACGAAGCTGCAAGACAGTGGATTAATAAATTACCAGAATATACATGCGACTTAAATACAAGAAAACATATAGCCATTTTTCTATTGGCGGATGACCAGCTGATTGTTGCCGGCTCTAAAGACTCGCTACAAATAGCAGCAGCAGTAGAATGAACCTATTTTATTATTTTTTTATCTATTACTGAATGTTAGGGCGTTGGCCTTTATATGCCTTCCGTCACTTGGACCCTTTTAATGGTTCTTTTGTAATTTATGAGCCCTTTCTTTGTTAGAGAAGTTGTAGGCTGTTGATAAACCTTATAACCCTTTGTTGCCCAACTAGTGAAATAATATCATTTCGATGTATTTTATTTTTTTTACTTATTTATATGGTCTAAATAGTTACTGTGAATTTTTTCAAAATTTTCTGATATGCATCAAGAATTTTGAAAATTTTGGATTTGTAAGTACCGTCAGGAAATGCTAACCAATAAAACACATCTACGTAAAGGGTATATATTTATTTGACAAAAATAAGTACAAGACCAAACGCTGTCTATTATTATGTATTACAACCTATTATAAAAATTATTCTAAAAAAACACAAACGAAACGTTGTAATGTTGAGTAATAATTCTCGATAGGTTACAGTTTTACGCCTATATATTATATATTTACCTCGTGATATGCCACAAAACAGTTTTTCTTCTCATTCAAGCAGAGGAATACACCACATGCGCTACACTTGCTGTGGGGCCGTGATTGAATTCCTTGGGCACTACAAAATTCGCAACGGCCTCCATTGTCTTCATATTTAACCCAGTGACTACCTCTATTGCCCAAACGTATATCATCTAGCACGCTGTAGTTATATTTACGTCGTTTTTGTATTGGCTTCAAAACGGATGTTCTGTTTCTGGATTCACATTTATTCATGTTCATCAGTCCTAGAACAACAGATCGTCGAAATTCAAGAGTGCTAAGTTTTCCGTTGAATTTACAATATATTATATAGGAATTGACAAATGCTATTTCCAAAAAACCCCAAAGTAGGCGATGCCCTCATTTTTTTAGATTTGCGGTTGAAACCATAAGTAGATCTAAGCTGATCGGCATGGTCGACACCGCCCATATGGCGATTGTAGTCCTCAACAACTAATGGACAATCTACTTCACTTCTAGAACCATTTTTATTGGTCCTTTTTACTAAACATTTCTCACTTCCATGATAGTTAAAAGCAAAGTGTGCAGTTCTATTGTCCTGCCATTTAAAATATCCTATATTTGTGTTTGAATGCCTATAATCGAAATCTCCTCGTTTCAGTGATTTGTCGCTGTACAGGTTTTTCGGTAATCCTTTTCTACATTCTACATTCTACATCTGTATTTGAGCGAATTGTTCCACACGCTAAAGTATTTTCAACACGTAGTTTCTCCAATAAAAATATCGATGTAAAATAATTGTCGCAATACACAATTTTGTTCCTGCCCCAGTAAGGCTTCGTGAGCATTAGAACGACACACTCCCCCAATCCAAAGTTTTCAAACTCATTTTGTAGTTCTTCATTTTTCCCCTGGTAAACCTCAAAATTAGCTATATAACCATGCTGGCAGCTAAGCATCAGATCCTCGTTTTATCTTTTTTTGGATTATATTGTTTTAGAGTTGATCTGCCTTTGATCATACTCTCGTCTACGCTGACTCTTCGTGTAGTTTTGTATAGGTTCTGAATGTTTTCGTTCAACTGTGTAATAAAAGGTCGCAGTTTGAATAATTTATCCTTGTTATCTTTTGGCATATGATATGCAAATTGTTGATGTTTGATAAAATTGCTTCAAATCTATTTCGCGGCATAGTGTTAGTTACTAAAGGAACTCCTAAATCTGGGGCATCATTCCAGTAATGTTTTCAATTAGGTAATTGATGGTAACCCATGAAAAAGTTTATTCCAATGAAACTAAGTAGTTCTTTTTCTGTAAGGTCCAATTTTTTATTCTTCTGAACAGCATATAAATTACTTTGAAAGGCAATATTGCCGACCGTACTGCCAAGAACTATTACAAAGAAACTTGTTGGTGTCTCGCAGTCTTGAAAAAGTTCTTCAACAACTCCTTCTACCTCTTTGTACTCGGGAATCTTGGTCTCAACTTTACCTTTTGTCCATTTACGATCAGGTTGCTTTCATCATTGACTGCATCATATATTGTCTGTGTTTCAGTTTTGGATCGCAGTATACGCTTTAGTTTTCCAAGAGTTCGACTAATATCTTGTATCGGTACATCAGCATCATTCCGCTTATGTGATTCGGATAAACTTGTATTTGTGTGGGTGTATTACTAACACCAACATTTTCGTTACTGGAGTCCCTAGAACCACCAGGAACAAGTGTAATGTTCTGCAGAATATTTATTTTTGATTTATTTCCCTCGGTTGTTTCGGTTTGCAAATTGTTTTCTTCACATAATGTCTTTTTGTATGTACAACTGTAAGGAAATGCAGACTCAAAATCAGCATCGTCATCGCTTGATTCAATATCGGTGTCAAATATTATCTAGTGGTAAGTCTGCTGCTAAAATTTGGTTTGCTATATCCTCTAATTCCTGTTCAGAAAGTGGTTTTACGTAATACCATTTTACACGTGAATCCTGCTCCATTATCCTGACGGTACTACGAAAACTCAGGTGATTGTGTAAATAACGTTCAATAACTATTCCTATATTTCCTACATAGATAGTTTTCCATTATAGATTTATTATTTTTACTTACCGCGGGTTTCTGTAGACAAAAAACACAAAAGAATTTGGCACCTGTTGATCATTCACAGCCAACTATTCACCATAACAAATAAATGATGTAAATTGCAATTTGACCTTTATTTACAGACATGGGCGTTGCGCATGGAATGAATATACCTGAGACTCCACAGTACCGTCAGGAAAAGTACACATAAACGTGTTATCTAGATTTTAGTAGCGTTTAAAGTATATGATACTTAGAAGTACCGTCAGGCAACAAAGGGAACTACTACAATCAGTGATGGAGGAACATAATCTCAAGATATCAATTAATAAAACAAAGGTAACAGCCTTTTGCGGCATCGAACCCGTCCGATCTAACATTGTACTAAATAATAAAATAATAGAACAATTAAATCCTTTTAAATTTCAGGGCTGCACAATATCGTATCTCTGAAAAATGGACATACACCGCAAGATTGAAAAATTTAACTACTACAACGGCACAATAAGAACAAAATAAAGGCGGCCTGAAACGGTGATGAAGTTCTACAAAGTTGCTTCCGTCCCCACTCTTATATACAATAGTGAATGTTAGACTCTAACAAAATAAGATGAAGAAAGACTGGAAAACGGCAGGCTGCCCAAGAGATATTTCCGCTGTAGAGCAAAAGGAAGAAGAAATTTAGGTAGGCCGAAAAAGAGATGGAAAGAACAAATAAAGTAATCCAAGAGGAACGTAATATCGCAACGGATTTCTGTCCAAAGCTTGAGGGGAAAAGATGGTCTGCAATATCCATGAAACTATTCAACTGCTACCTAGAGTAGCACTGACTTTACGATAAGTATTGATTAGGACCGGGTTCAGCGAGAATAACATAAAATTCTAATTATTATTTACTCATGTACTAAATAATCTCGTTTAGCTAATAATAATTGAAATATATAGAAATGTTAATAATTAATTTATTTAAATCATCAGTTATGCTTGGTATTTTAACTGAAAACAAGCGTAAAGGTGTAACTTTAGTAAACTCATTCCTGGTGTTTTAGCGGCAGAACTCACGTTGAACATTGTCCAATCAATTATGATAATAAATTATGAAGCTGTAATGAGCTTAATTTTGTTTTCAATTCTTCGACTTAATTGTACTAACTATGCCACGTAAGTATCAGTATCCTTCTATATAATTATGAAAATAAGGAAAGTTTAGCGTCCCGTGGCTCTTTTAAAATAATAAACGGTAATTATTGTATGAATTTTAAATAAGAATTGAAGTTCTGTTTGGCCATCATAATTTAATTTTCACCAGCGTAAACTTTTCACCGCTTCTTTTTAGAATAAAGTAGTATTACAACACGATACTATAAACACTTTTTAAAATAATTTAACAAATGCATTTGCTTGTACAAAGTCACTAGCTACTCTTCAGTATATCGTGTCTAACGAAAATTTTCAAACGTAACGCATTTGAATGGTCGGCAAAACTACGAAACTGATGTTAAAGTTTGCTATTCTATTTTGATCGGTTTGCATTGGAAACAGTGGAAAACATGAATGCCTTTAGATAATTACTCAAATTAGTGTTTAGGCTTGCTTGGGCAGTGATTACATATTGGATTCTTATTTCTAAAGTTAAAAATATAGTTATAAGAAACACGATCAGAAATTGGCAGAGTGTGTAAATAATGACTTCTTCTTCTTCTTAGTGTGGCATATCCGTTACCGGATGTTCACAACCATCATGGCAATTCTCACTTTATTAATTGCTGTAAGAAAAAGACCCGTTGTTGTGATATTCAACCATTTCCTCAAGTTTTGTAACATGGTATCCTTCTTCTTCCAGGACCTCTCCTTCCGAACACTTTCCCTTGGGGAATTAGTTGTAGCAGTTCATATCTTTGACAGTTCCTCATGATGTGTCCTAAATATTCGAATTTTCGTATCTCTATCGTTCCTAGAATATTTGTTTCTTTGTTGAATCGGTCTAAGACATTCCTGTTGGTTACATATGTAGTCCAGCTAATTTTTATTGGAATTTTTCCCAAGTAGCCAATACATTTTTCTATATTTGACACTAAATACTTACCTTTTCTTTCTGACGTGCGGTTTTCATCGTAGCTTAGATTCTAGCATAACACCTGGGTATTTAGCTTTATTTTAGTAAGGCATTTTCTTACTACTTATGGTTACAGGTAAATGTTGGATATCTTTGTTGGTGAAGTTTGTATGAGTTTATTTGGTTTCATATAGTTTGATTCGCCATCACTTTGTCCAATCATTGACCTCATTTAAGGTATTTTGTAGTTTTCCTGTAGCTTCTTTCTTGCGTTCTCCAACTGCCAAAATACTAGTGCCATCAGTGAATGTCGCTATAGTGTTATTTTGGAGAGTAGTAAAATCATATGTGTACAATAGGTACAGAAACGTGTGTCGGTTATATATGACTCTAGGATTTGAGATTATTGTTTTGGGAGGGATGATCTCACATTACAGTTTAAAACTTTATCCAACACCTTGTCAAATACTTGATTGCAAGACTGCAGAGCAAACTATTTCTTCTTCTATCGCTTTTTCTATTATGTTTATTGTTCTATGTAGAGTGTTTGTTTCCAAAGCTAAATTGCCATGAAATTAGTTCTTTTTCTTCAGTAATTAGATTCCATATACGTGCGAATACCTTCATACCACGTATACCCAACGCTATTTAATGCCTACATCATACGTAATATGTTTAAATTCATTACGGAGTTATGGAACTACAGAGTATTTTTACACCAAATCACTAAAATGGTAATAACCTTTTTATAACTTTTCCGATTTTTGATCGATAGATAAACTATTTCCTGTTTTGGTAAGCTAACAATATAAGATTAATTTTCAGTTCCGAAAAATGTATGGTAGAAAGTGTATGAAATCTGACCCGGATGTGAAAAATTTAAATTAATAATTTGTAATTTGGGTTATATCTTGAAAACGATATTATTAACTTCAGTCTCTTATTTGGCGCTGCTGATCTAGTATTTTGTTTTCCAAGAACAATATTTTCGACACTTTAATGTTTAGTGACAGCACAAGACCGAACAGAGTGGAAGCTTTTAAGGGAGGCTTACGTCCAGCAATGGACCTTGATAAGCTGAATGATGATGATGCTTAGAGCTAGGATAGTTAAGCAAAATAATGTCTCGAAAAAGGCAGACAAACAGGCAATAAAAAAGATTAAAAAAAGCTCTAAAAAGCCAAAAATATAGTAAAAAAAGGCAAAAACGAAAAAGGGCAATTCCAAAAAAAAAACAGCAAAAGCAAAAAATTACAAAATCTGAATAATAATTGAGGAAATTAAATGAAACGGCGTTTAACTGACATGGAAAAAGTAACAGCAAAATATCTATTCAGGTTAAAATATAAACAACTGTTTGTCTGCTGGCATTTTAAAAATTCAAAATCACTTGAAGTACAGTCGATGCACTTCACAAATCACAATGTTAAGACATTCGAAAATTGTGAAAAACTGGCTGATTCAGTAGAAAGCTTTCTCCTGACAATACTGGTCCCCTCATTAAAATTAATCTCAAGAAAATAATCCCTCTGAGAAATTTTCAGCCGGCAACAATAAAGGGCAAACCCCATTAAACCTATACCTTCAAGTGCTTGGGAATAATACTTTCTACAATTTATTTCAGAAATTTAAAATGTGCATTTTTCTTGGAAAATTGCTAGTACACATTTTTCTTAAATTGAAAATTTAAAAACTAAATTTCTTAAAATTTTAATTTAGTTTGCTATAAAAGGAACAAAAAGGTAAAAAAATAGGAAATTCCTCAAAAACGGCAGAATCCTAAAGAAAAACCCAAAAAAGACGCTTTATACCCAATTTTTCACTTCTGGGTCAGATGCCATCCATTTTTACATACAACTGTGCATTTTTCTTAACTGTAGAACCACGAGGTTTATATATATTGGAGAAAAAACGCAAAAGTTTTTTACACTTCAGTGAATGGATAGTAAAAACCTTTAGAGCCAAATTAAGAAAACGGTATCCGGAAAGTTCACCGACTGCATTTCACCGACGGAAGGTTCACCGACAACAATTCACCGACTGGAAAATTCACCGACTTGTAAATTTGTCACATGGAAAATTCACCGACTCGCAATTCTTTGAAAGGAAAATTCGCCGATTCTGCTATTGATCGTTGATGAATTATTTAAAACAATAAAGGCATTACTAGGTGATTTAGAGGTTAAACAACCTCATCTGTACCTGTTTTTGACACATGTTTACAACCACCTTGCATAGATGCTGACTGAAACACTCAACTTCGCGAACGCACGCTTTCATGGACCAATAAAATTTGAAAAGTATAACTATCGTACCTTGAAAACGATTACCCAACATATGTAGGAGAAGAGCACATGTTTCATCTGTTTTAGTAGGGCGAATGAGAATTTCATACACAGCATTAACAAAAATGAACCAAAATATAAAAAAACATATAAGTATGACTTCATCCTAACAGATAGGATATCATTAATTCATCCATTTTAATAAAATTTCTTGAAAAATTGAATTTTGAACTTTTACTGCAAACACTAACTGTATTATAACCAAGAAGTTCTATTTCTCTTTGGTTTGGTCGCTGTATCTATAATAACTATTTATGGACATAATCGAACGATTTCAATAATCGAATGATTTTAATAATCGATATATTCATTCGAAGTAATCGTTCGAATTCTAAATTCATCCGCATTTAGGCAATACGAGATATGTCTCGCATTCTGCCCTTCGAATTATGACTCCCTGGCACTTCCACTCTTATCTCGAATAGATTTTTCCATTTTCGACTGAATTCTGTTCTGTATTTATCTACATTTTTTCACAAAGCAAGATTAACCTGAATGTAAATACCGCCTTATGGTTTTCCGTGTTATATTAGAAGTTATTAAATTTTAAGGATATTTATAATTTTTTTATTATAATTGATTAAGAGTTTATATCTCTATAAGCGTAACCATAACGACCAATTTAGTCCCTAGATATTTTAAACGGAAATATGATATCGAAATCCGGACAGATTACAAATGATCGTAAATCATTAAGATGAAGAAATTTGGTTTATTTAATATTCTTAAACAGTGGCAGAAATTGCTGAAATTATTTTATTTTTTTATCCAGTGTAAAACAATAATATATTGCTGTGTTACAACTTGGTCTAAGTGAGATGTCTTAACCTATTGCTAATTCTAATAAAGCTTATTTAAGCTACCCTATACAAAATGAATTGTTTAATCACACATAATTCAAATACGAAGTAAATGTTAACTTCCGATCCAGGAATTTGATCTGTCGTTTCTGTGTAACTTGACTTCCAGGTTTTGAAACAGGTTGTTGTGTTGATTTTCATCTTTGGGACAGCATAGAAGATACTTTTCAACTTTATCTGTGCATTCTTGAGTTGTAATTTCGCATATATTAGTAAAAACATAATGGTTTTGATAGATAGCTACAATAATGTTAATTTGTGAATGTAATGCTTTTCTTCAGAGAACAATATAATTGAAATAATGTTCTTGTGTATGTAACAATGGTTTGTGTGAATTTTTTATTAACTTTGCAAATGTTTAAAATAATTTATTTAATTAATTGAAAAATGTAAATTGTTAACTTTCTTATGCTTTATTGGAAACATGTCGTGAGATATCAACATCTGAGGAATTTTGCAAGGAACATTTTGGTGTTTTCCTTTTTTCTGTAACTTTTATTATAAGGAAGTATTTTATAGAAATTAGTAATAAATTTAGTTAATTTAGAGCTGCGATTTCATCGGTGGAACCCCTCGGGGTTGACATAAAAAATTGAAAGTTTTGTTTCGTATCATAGCAACGGAGAAAAATTTGTAAAATCTTTTGTTAAAAAACAGCTTGCTTTTTATCCATCAACGAGGAAATAGGCTCCTCATGCAGCTCGCAGTTATTATAATTTTGTGTCGAATTTGTGTTTTCAAAGAAAATAAATATTATTTCACCGTTTATCTTTGATTTAAAGTGTTTATGTCCCTCTGCTTGTGTGAAATTAAAAAAATTATCGAGAAAATTACAATTTGAGAAGAGTAAAATGTTAGCGCGGGTTTGAGAGTGTGCCGTTTTTAGTTTGACAAGTAAAAAAATCTAAACGTCAAATAACTAAATGTCATTATTCTGATAGAAATAATGCAATTAAATAATTTTAATTACAACCAGTAAGAAAAAACAAGGAAGTTCATCGCAATAAAAAGTGCTATAAAATAAAACCAAGTCCGTCGAAGTTAAAAGTACAATAATAAATAAAATTATTGGATTCCGAGAATACATAACTGAAAATCAATTTTGAGGTTAGATGTATGGATTTCGAATTTACCTATTCAAAAGACAATTACTGGTGTTTTAAAATTGAGAAAGGGCTTACCCGTGAACATCTGATTGCTGTTTCCTGTATTTGGACATCGCCAACTGCAGTTATCAACATATATTCCTGCGAACAAAGTAGTAAAGTTAATATAAAAATTAAAAGAGCAAATAAATATATCCTTGTATTTATTTAATGTATTTAATTTGTTGTGACATATTTAATTTATGCTTTATTAAAGGGAAAGCACAGATAATTGTGATTTGACTCTGATATTTCAAATGGTAATTTGAATTTCCCTATGTTTTCTTTTGTTGTGCATGTTTGTTGCCAGTTAGAAAAGGTATATAGAACGACCAATTGTAGAAGCTTCGCCGAAATCAACTAAAAAAGGTTTGTGAGAATATTTGACTTTGTTGGTTAAACAATTTATTAGTTTGTACATGTTCAATATCCATTTGAGGAAGGATATCTTGTTTGAGAGTTTAATTTGTTTATGGCGCCCAACTTAACGTAGTACGTTTAACCAGGCACAATTTTATATATTGTATTTAATTCATTTAAAACCCCAACATATTATTACAATAATTATTCAAAATATGGATATCACAGCATTATATAATTTAATTATAATCAATCTTAGAAATACTGCAATTAATTTTTGAATTTAAGTTTAGAAAAGTAGAAATAAATAATCGTATCTGTCAAATATGCTACTTTGTAGTTTATCTTTTAGTATCTTCTCGAATAAAAAATTCATTCGAATACTACTCAAATTATATACCGACACAAACGATATTTCTATAGCTAGCCGAGCAACGATAGCAAAGTAATCTAAGAAGTTTTCATCATTAGAATGAATGAAGAGCGGATAATATGCACGACAAAATTGAAATATATGCGCATATATATGCAGAGAGTTTTGGGAAAATATTCATATAATTGGGCCATATATGCAGCATCATATGCAAAAATAACAAGAGTAAATAATAGAAGATGTAAACTCAAGTATAATAATTTTTATTGGACAAAATCAACAAATACATACACTAATTAACTTACTAGTATTCATCATCATCATCATCATCATCTGACATGGAGCTGACTCAAGAGCCGATCCTGGATACGCCAGGCCCACCCCATGCCAGTAGGTGGGTAGGGATTCAAGAATAGGGTGGGATCGGGTGGGGCATTGCACAACATTATCATGTCTGCAATGCCTACCGCAAGACACCGCTGCTGCAACACCGGGTAGTTAGTAAGATACGCATCAATGGGTTGTTGAGTACGTACCCCAGACAGTTATACTCTTAATCATTTGAACCTACGAACTTTGATAGCAAAGTTTCACAATGTTCTGATTTCACATTATATAAAAACTAAGCCTAGAACTATTAGTCTAAGAACTATTTCTAAAATAATTTATGATTAGAAGTTGTTCGAAACTTTCTAACCAGAAATTATGCCTTCTATCTGAAAACATATGTTTATGAATAGAAAAGCTTCTTTCTACGTCGACAGGAGTAATGGGTGCATTTTTTAACTTAACACTGAATTTCAAATTGAAACAGAAGTTATTATCTCTTACTATTTCGCCTCTAAGAACTTGGCTAATTTATTTTAAATTCAGAAACCCCTCATTCTTTGTATGACACTATCAAATTTTTGATATATGAGATCACCTATTTCACCCTTAAATTTCTTACACAATCTATCAAATTCGTATATTATTTCAATTGGCTCTGAAAGAGACATCCCTTGAGTTTCTAATTTGCGAATGGAGTTTGAAACGAAGCTATAGTTTGATTTAATAAAACAAAGTCGCTGAAGCAATTCTGTCGATTTCACTAATTTTTTACAATTATCCAAAGCGGCGCTGAAATCAGTTATCTGAAGAATTACATCTTTAATACCTTGAAACTTATCGGTGTAAATATTGCTACTTCTAACCATGTACCCCATTTTGTAATTATCGGTTCGGGAGGCAATTTTAACATATTAACATATAAAACTGGACTCTCAAGGGGACTTTTAAAGATATTTTTTTACGTTACTAATTAAATCGTTAACAAGCGGAAATTGATTCCTAATACTTTCGGCTACACGATTTTAACCGTGAGTTAAGCAAGTTACATGAATGATGTTGTCGTAAAAAATGTTTAAATTTTGCGCTGCTCTTGTGATGCAAGGGGCATAACATCGGACAACATGAGTAAAATTTTTTCACAAAGTACAATTTCGGGTAAAAAAGAATTTGACAAACCTTCCTGCACAAATCGGGCAATTGCTAAATTATTTGTTTTTTGAAGTTGTTAGGAAGCTATTAATTAGAATTTGCATAAAATGTCTTCATGAAGAACTCCTATTAAAAAATGGGCAATGTAACGGTCATATTTATCCGTACTTTCATCTACGATTATATATGAAAAATTACTACCCACTAATTGTCTGATTTCAGACATTGTTTCATTGTAACAAGAATTTACATAATTTTTTCGTAAAGTGCTTTCGTCTGATTAACATTGTTTACAAAATTTTTGTAAAAACGATTTTAAATTAACATTATCTAATTTCGATAACGGTATATTAGACGAAATTAATGCTTTACATAACTACTTATAAAATTTATCTTGTTCCGATTTTTGGTAACTCATCCCTGAACATTGAGTCATGGTTTGCTGAGAACAATTGCTTCGCTTCCATTGTTTACATTTTGCAACATGTGAAGGAGTTTTAGTGTGCTGATCTACCAAGGATTTTCTCTCAGAAGAGATCGACAACGACAAATAATTAAACATTAATATAAGAACTTATGATACCCGTTAAAACAGAAACAAACACTACCTTTCCTGTCATGACTTTATTTTAGTTACGTACATAATAATATGAAAAGTAATTTCATTTATATAAGAAAAATTATTTAACTTACCAGTTTGCTGCAAGCTCGACAAAATATTTGGTCGCCATCCATTACTAGTTCTGGATATGGTTTAATCCATGAAGCAATCTTGTTCGATTTACTCATTGTAGGTATATAATATGTATAATATTCGCAAGAGATCAACACTATCGGAGTATCGGACATGTTGTTATGACGAGAGAAGATTCTATTACAGGGTTACTCAATGAGAGAAAATACTTTGCAAACTACAAACAAAATGTAGGTATGTATTCCACTCAATATCCACCCTCCATTGATAAACAAGAAACAAGGAATAAAATGGATTAGGTCAGTACTTCAAACTTCAAACTGTCGGTAATTCCAGGCAGAGGTGATTAGTTGTCCAGCTGTGAATTGTTGGTGATCTGTGTGCACTACTCGGAATTTCTTAATCTTGTTTTGACCACTTGACGAAGGCCAAAATATGCAAGTTTATGCAACTTTTGCAAAAATATGCAGCGAATGCCCAAGTATGCAATATATGCATTCATTAGTTAGCGCTAATTAACTCTTATTAGTGTACTTCGTCGACATAATGGTGTATAGTCAAAGATATGCAAAAATTATAATATATGCGCTTTGCATATAATCCACCATTAGTCATCGTACCTTGGTCAAATTTTCATCACTCTCATTCAGAACTGCAGCCGCTAAACAGCATCTATTATTCTATACCGTGGCTACTATCAGGGTCAAACTTGGTTAGGCAATAAGTTGAATCCTGAATAGTGCGGATGTGTAATTAATAACAATTTGCGCCGATCAATATAAGTTTTTGAAATTGCGGTAATGGTCGTGGAGCAAATTGTGGGTGTCAGAAAGTGGAATTGCCATGCTCCGTAGTTTGTAGTAATTGTTGTAGGCAATCATGCCTAAATTATATTTCTTATGAGATTAACGTAGAAGATTTAAAATTGATTACGTCAGGAAATGACAGTGATATTGAAGAAGACGAAAAGATATAATTGCCAGAGGTTGAAGACGATGACGAGTAACAATCATCATTTTATAAAAATGACTTAGGTTTATCGGGGAAGGGACCCCGCTGGAGCAGTGCGAATACGAGCTGTCAGTCACAGGTCACAGTGAAATGCGGCCGATTGGCCGCGTGGTTCAACCCCGGTTGAGGCGCCGATCGTATTTCACTCAGTGAAGTTTACGGTGCATGTTGCATGAATGGTTAGTATGTAAGGGACGCCTGCACCCCATGAAGTAATGTGAAGCAGTTCCCGGGAGTGGGGGACGGTAGTTTAGATGAATGGGAAAAATTGACAATCGGGGAGGCCTTGTAAAAAAACGTGCCTTGCATTCTACCTGGTGGTGGAAACGAATGCAACGCTGGCTTTGCTTTTTTCTATCTGTTGATGCTTTGTGGGCTGTATAACTTGAAAATGGTTGCTCGTACGTAAAAAATCGTATATGTTCTTTTTTGTAGTAAATAGTTCAATCTAAAATTTTTCTCTGGTCTGCACATTACTTATAATGCTCAAATAAAGTTGTGTTCAAAAATCCAGTTGATTTAGAATTTTTCGGCAGGTTATCCTTATTTTTTTACTGGGCTATTTTCAAACCTCCTAGCTTCAAAACCAAGGTTTTAATGTTCGTTAGCTTAAAAGCCGTTAAAGCAATTGACTTAAACTTTTATTTTAGAGCGCTTAACCATTAGACACTTATTTAGTTGGAGTAAAAACAATTATTTGATGAAATTTAGATGTCCTACGAATTTTGCCACTGAAACTTTAACAATATGTGGCTTGGAAAGAAATAAGTTATCGTCACCACAATACATTCCCATACTGGAAGCACGAGCAAGTAGAATAACTGTTTTATTAAGACTTACGTAATTAAGAATTGCATTAAAAATACATCTACACGCATAAGCCAAATCAGGTGTTATAATTTAAGTAATGTTAAGAAAGAAGCGTCATTTCTAAAATTCTTACATCCCTGTACTTTCTAACAACTAACAGTGCTAAAAGAAAGTACGTATACGAAACACTTTGCATTTAAAGTTAACTTAAAATGCTCTGATTAACATGCATAGATTAGGTACCATTAAATGTTATAGTTTATAAGTTTTATTAATAAACAAAAATGCAACTACTCATGATTTTTCGTATATGATTTCGACAAACATACAACTGCTTTTTATTATTCTAAAAGCATAGAGCACTTATAAATTATTCTTTTTTTCTCATTTGTATAAAGAGATTATTTACATCTTAAAATTGAAAGTTAAGTGGCACTGCTAAGATAATTAAATGGTATCGAAACAACTATTCGACTACGCTTATTATGTTTCCATAATTTATTATCATTTTGTCATACGCAGAAACCAAGACCACGTTGTCCTAAATTTACATCTGTATTCTAATATCTTCATTCCGAAGACAAACACTGTACAATTTTTACATAAAATAATCTTTGATTGTTAGTTGAATGGAAGTGGAAGTGGAAGTTTAACAACAGTAATAAAATGTAAAATTATATTTCAAGCCTGGCTTAATACGATCTTGGTCAGTAGTTACTAGCACTTCTGCGCAACTTCAATTACGTGGAATAATTTCTGTAGATATTCGAGAATTGTCAATTGAAAACGAACTGTCGTTCAAATCAGAAATGGCCAACAGTAGTGTAACAACACGCTCTTCTCCAAATTATTTCGGAAAGTTGAAGCTGGCTTGGAGAATTTTTGGAATATCTTTAAGAAATGATGCTGGCATAGCTTATAAAATTTATACATTTCTGATATTCGTTCCACTAATGATTGTCTACCTTTGTTTGGTTGTTAGAGAAATAATCATATCTGAAGAAGCAATTTCGTTGATGTTATTTTTATTTCCTTTCATGTTGGGTAAGTTGTTTTTTCACTATCGACGTTACAAAATGAATTGGTTGCTAATGAACTGAGCGAATTACCTGGATAATCAACATTGTTAATATTGAAATTCACTTCATAACTTTAAATGTTAAAAAACCATAACTAGGGTGTTTCAAAAATTGAGCTTACGCTCTGTGGAATGTTAAGTCCAGTATTGAACATTAACTCTAGACCTCCATTTTCACTTTAAAATTAAATTTGGATAGATTGGGCAGCATTACTTGAAAGTTGTAATACATCTATATGATAATATGTGTGTTAGTGTTGAAAAGATTCCAATTACAACTATATGAGAGCGTTTGTGCACATAATTATGCCTCTAAAGTTTTCTCAGATGTTTCTTTAATTTAAAAGGAACATGAGAATTTGAAGAGATATCGTGAAGCTAATTTTGCCAAAATTTATTAAACTTAAGCTCAAAATTCGTAAAATCTGACAAAAATATAAAAATATAAATAAATATCAATTATATCCTGGGTGTTTTAAAAAAATACCAAAACATTCCGGATGCTGACTACCTTCATCAAAATAAACAGAAAATTTCCTCTGTACTTGGGTAAAAATGCTTCCTAAGAGAGATATAGCTCTTCGAAGGTACTTCACGGAGGATGTTTTTTTTTAAATAACTCGTGAATGGTTGGAGCTTTCGTACAACACTGGTACGGAACAAGTTTGACTAACACATGTTTAATAGACCTATAATAGACAAAAATTATAGAATTTACCCTCTTTAGGATAAGTTATCGTAGGTTTACTTACATAATCGGGTTTGGTATAAAACGTTTATTCAGCGTTCTAAACTTCATAATTCTAGCTCAAACGGTTCACACGTTATTCCAAAAATACCATCGTTGGTGATGCGCCTTTGAAGAGCTCTATTAGGAAGCATTTTTTGGCCCACGTTCACATGAAGTTTTTTTGTTTTTTGACGAAAGGAATCAGTACTCTGAATATTTTGGTTTCTTCTTGAAACACCATATATTTAGAAATCGGTATGTTAAAACGCTCTACGCCGACGTCTTCCGATGTCCAATCTCTATTGCTCCCTATCCATCCACAAGTCTTGATCCAATTGCCTCTGCCCTTTTTTCTAGCCGCTCCAATTCTTCCTCGGTCTTCTCCATTTCGCTCTTCCATGTGGCATCCATTATTAATATTTGTTTCGGCAGACGCCCACCAGACATCTATTGTACATGTCCACCACATTATTTGTTTAATTGTTATATCTTCGACCACAGGATGTGTGTACTATATCCCCAATTCGTTAATTTCTAATTTTCCGACGGCTCGTCTCGTCTCAATAGTCCACTTCCGTTGCTAATAAATTTTGTTTGTGAACGATCTTTCAGATAATTGGGAATGACAATAAATTAATATACAGGGTAATCCAAAATTAAGTACCCGAAGCTATACTGTGGGGTAGTAAATTAAAAAAATAATTTATGTTTTCTTAATAAATCTGTCTGCGTAAACAGCATCGTTAGGAAGTTAAGGCGCCTTAAAAAGATAAAGTATTTTTAAAGTTGGCTATATTACAGAGACAAAATGTCGAATGAAGTTGAATATTGGTACATTTCCACTTTAGGGGAAGTAAAACTTTCTCAATGTATAGATTTTTCATGTATGTTTTTTATTATTAACATTTTTCTTCTTATGGTGAAATATTATGATGCGCAAGTTATTTTTACTTGAAAATGTAATAAATTGTACCGTCTTCCAATACAGCACAATCCGCGCCGGTAAGTACTCGGATAGGTGGACTAACATAGTGACATATGCAACCGGTCGTGCTTCACAGGGCACGTAAAACAATCGGCCACGGTTGTCATACGAACATCTTTGACAATCGTAAACCACGTAGCGGCACTTTTCTTCTCTGTACGGCGGGTTAGGCTAGCCTTCTCTGCGGCGTATGTACAAAGAGGGCTCATAGAACCTACTCTATTGTAGGTAATTAACAGGCCATTGGCCCATAATCAGAAGAAGAAGAAGAAGAATCTGTATGATTGATTTGGTGATACTCAACATTAAAGTTTGGAATTTATGATGATGGTATTGAATCCATCCCAACTTGCTGATCTATAAAATTTCAACATATTTGCATTAAGGGGGCATCACGGAAGACCTCTACAAGACACTTATCGATAAGTTACGGGACACTCTGTATAACCTATTTAGTTTGCAACCGGTATTAAAATAACTTTTTTCCTTTTATCCTTTCACCACGTTGATATCTTCTGCCTAGCTCATAATCATCGATAAATACGCCGCTATTTCCTTTCTCAATCTTAGCGTCTAAGTCACTCAATATTACCCTCATATATTGTTTGTTAAGTTTTTTAAGTATATCTAATAAGGGAAACTGATACGAGCTGTTGTGAAAATGAAGATTCATTGGTTCAAAATGTAGATGCTTCGGAACAACATATGTTGGTACACTGGAACAACCTATTACCGCAAAATCGAAAACTTTATCGAAACTTGGTAAAATATTACAGTGGTCTGTTCAAGCTCCCGAAAAAGGTGGCCGTGCTTCAGCATTAAATATCATAAAAACTGTTCCGGGAATTGCTCGGTTTACTTCTTCTAGAATTGCCTATGTGAAAAACTCTTCTGAACCAATATTTGAAATTCTAAATTTAAACTAACCTGTTTATCTCTCTCATCAGTTATCAGTAGTCCTGAGACTGGTTGGTGTAGCTCTCCATTCCCTTCTATTCTACGTTTTTCTGCTAAACTGCTAATGGACAGAATACATACAGCGACTGACCGATATAGAATTTCTCTTAACGCAAAAAATATCAAACACATGATAATAAGCAAAAACTATGCACCAGATACGATAATATACATCGAAAATACTTAAATAGAAAGAGTGATATACAGAAATATCTAGGTACTAATATCAATGAAAAAAGGGACCATTCGGTAGAAGTTAAATCTAGAATACAGAAAGCATGAGTCGCTTTTATTCAAATAAAAATAGTTCTAATTAGTGCAGATATTAACTTATTACAGAAGATCAGAATACTGAGGTGTTATATCTTCTCAACGGCGCGGAATCATGGATGTTAACCGAAGCAACTGAAGTGAAATTAGAGGCTTTTGAGACGTGGCCTACCGGCGCAACTTAAGAGTACCGTGTACTAACCGAGTGATGAATCTGGAAATTCAAAAACGCATGGGTGTACTTCCAGAGATACTACAAACGGTGAAATCTCAAAAACTTGAATACTTTCTTCATGTTATGAGGAATAACGAAAGATACAAAACATTGCAGCTCATTCTGGAGGAAACTAGGGAAGGGAAGTAGAGTCCCCGGTAAAAAAAGGATTTCATGGGTCAAGAATCTACGAAAATGGATTAATGTCACCTCCTTAAAATGATGTCGACGAGCTTTAAAACAACGTTCATATCGCTATGGTGATAGCCAACGTTCAGAAAGCATGAGCACGCGAAGAAAAAGAAATATGTATTCAGAGATTACGTAAATGTCTTCTGCGTTTTTTATTTATATGTTTGGGATAATATCGAAATATGCCATTACTTTGGTTTTTGTCGAAATTCATCAGTAGTCCCACTAATTTTGATGCGTTGTGTAGTTCATCTATCATGTTTTGCATTGCTGATCTTCTGCTAATAACACCATATGGTGTGCATATCTTAGATGTAATAAATATTCCCAATTAATGTTTATACCTTCATTGTCCTAGATTAAAGTTTTCGAAAAGTTTTCCATTGCAGTTGTAAATAAGTTAGGTGAAAGGACATCACTTTGCCGTGCTTCTCTTCTTATGCTTAATGGTTCCGCTTCTCCATGCAGTTGCATAGAAAATCTTGCATTGCCATGTCGACCTTTTATTAATTGTACGTTTCTGTTATCTATTCTGTTTCATTGTAACTCATCCGTAGCGTCCCATATCCCAATGCTTAATCGTAATCTATGAACGTCATTATTAGAGACTTATTGTATTCATGCCCTTTTTGAACTAATTGTTTTGTCTGTATGTGATCTATTGTGCTAAATCCTCTATTAAAGGTAATTCGAGATAGTATATCTGAATATTGTTTATAAAACCCTTTTTGCAAATTAAAAGACGGTTTGATGTTTTGGGTCACCCTATTAATAACTAAAGTCTAAACCGTATCCTAAATAAATGCTTTCAACTATTACTTCCTCAATATTCGATGAGATTTATGGCATATTTGTGAAAAACCTCCTACATTTTAGTTTAAATAGTAACTAGATTAGATTAAAGATTATTGTCAGAAGCCATGTTACATTTATTTAATAAAGTAATCGTTGTTACTAATAGCGCCTCTGTTTCTGGATATGGACAGATCACTACGATTTTTATATACTTGAACGAAGAATAATCCCTAGTCTCTATTCCTTAGTTAGAAGGAAAGTAGCGTTTTGAAAGTTTGTCAAGTTATTTACCAATATATAATAACTACAAACCACATGTCAAAATTTATTAATTTACCATAACTGTACTATCTGTTAGAATTACAAAATTAACCATGGGGATTTTAGTAGACAAAATTATACAACAAGCTTTTATTAAATATGTACAGGACAGAAAAGTATTTTGAGCCCAGAAGTTATTTTTGGTGATACCGTCAAAGTCAAATGACTATAGGAGAATATTGTGAAGATTATCATGCAGGTGGTCCTTCAGATACTATGACTATTCTATAACGATTGCAGTTTAATAATTGAGCAGATAGCCATGGAATAGGAATTTTCCCTCGGCTAATGTTCATACATCATCTTGAGGCATATTGCAATACACTTAATAATTGAATTTTACGTGAAAATAGGTGCCTTCAAAGGAATCTATGTCTTGACAATCCGTACTGAAGTTGGAAAGCTACTAAACAGACTGGAACAAGAACCTTTCCTTCCAAATCCCAACCGTGGCAATGAAGACTTGGAAAGGAAGCTTATAGAGAAGTGTGTTTGGATAACCAGCCTTCAGGTGAAATGCCATTTTTTCTGTTTTCTACAAATGTATGTTAAATATTAAGAATTGAGGTTTGCGTATACGTACAACTACTTAGGTATATGTTTAGAATTATTCAATTATTAACACTTGCTAATTTATAGCTGAGTTTGCGGTAGTGCTTATTTCGAATGAAGAGGTATATTGAAGTACAAGCTATATTTTGTTTTCTGTCGGCAGAAAATTTTTTTTCAAAAATTGTATATCTACTGGAACGCGTATTGATGGATATACATTCGTATACATAAAATTAGACACCTTATATGTGCAATTTTGACGTCCAAGTGTGTTTTTGAAGTCCTATATAGCGATTTCTCTGCTGCTACGAAGTGTCACTATTAAAAGTACACTGCTTAAAACAATTAACGGATGTTTAAAAGCATTAACAATTAAAAAACTTGCAGTTGGAATAACGGTTGTAAATATTTTTCTATCTCTACTGCAACAGTTTTAATCATAATACCCAAGTTTTGGTTGTTATTTCTGCAAGCTGAAACGCGATCGTCCCCGCAAGATAGTAAAGCGCGTGTCAACACGTTTTGGTTTCAGTTCAGATTTTAATTTCTTGGTTACTCGTGGTGATTTTTAATTTTAATTGCAACTAAGGCGGGACAACACCATAATGTGTCTGAAACAGAAGCTTAGAGGGCCAGAGGTCAATTGAAAGCAAGCTCTTGCGTATATGTTTTGAGGTGAGGAAAGTGTCGTTTCTCGACTTTCGAACCGCTATCTGAAAACTAGAGATGCTAGACGAAGATAAGGACAAGGCTGGCCAGCATCAACCACATTAAGAGATGGTGGTTACCTTCATCACTTGCATGTAACATTCTCATACTTAATGTAGCGCAGTTTCGAGGTGAGTTTGCTCCTACTGGAAGGCTGGTATCAACACAAACATCCATTCCATTGGAACTCGGAAACTACTTAGCAGTAAAGCATCAATAAGCATAAGTTTTCCTTTTTTCCGGGTCATATTCCCACTACCTTTCAAGCATCACTAGAAACGATGCGCCCGGCACCACTAGCACGCTATCACAGCTGTCGTAGCCATTGTGGAATGACAATTACACTGGCTTCCTCCATCCTTGGATTGGAACGCTAGTCCAGTTTTTACTTTCTATGTTATTGGTAAAGGCTACTCGGTTGGTCGTGGAATACAATGCGTCCCGAAACCAACCGCCTGGTACCACTACCATCTCGACTCCAATCGCTATTTTGGAACCCGCCTCAGATCCCAAGTGAGGAGCTTATTTCCGAGCCCGTAGTACCCAGAGAAACACATTGGTATCGCGCTTCTTATACCGCGAAGGTATACTTCCCGCTCGGACGTGCAGGTGCAGCTATGGTTAGGCCTGCGGCCTACCGACTTATCCTCCTGTCTGTCACTCGCTCTACTTTCGCCTGCCGCCCTCCGGCTTATTCTCTTGTACAATCAGTCGCTTTTACTTTGCATTTTCCATCTGCCGCCCTCCGGCATATTCTCTTGGCCAACGCTCACTTTTGCGTGCTACTTTTCACCTGACGCTCTCCGGTTTTTCTTCATGCCTATTACTTTCTTCCACTTTCCCACCTTTCGCTAGTCGCCTTCCAGCTTGTCATCTTTCTCCCGTCTACTTAGACCTCTTCTTGTCTTCCTTCTGCTCTTATTTAACGTCTCAGATTTCGGTTGTCAGTACACATGATGAGGGGTCTTCAAGTCTTCATCCCCCGCATGGCCAAACGGTATGCATCAGACGTTTCAGTTTTGCGCTTCACGGCTTAGTCGGGCCTCTGCAGACCACATTGGCTAAAGATTCGGGTACCCATAGACCTGGTAAGCTATTCACCAAGCTAGGTAAGGAACTATGTCGCGGCCCACCCGCCGCGTATCTTTGTGGCATTACAGATCAATCACACGCGACGCTATTATTTGGCGTCCATGTAAATTTCCGCATACACCACGCCCCTAACAAATGAGGTTCCAGTTTGTGTAATGACACAGGTCAGCCATCGATAGCGCTTCGTTCAACTCTATCTAAAGTAAAGAACCAGTAGGTACCACGACGAGATAGTACCTGGTCTTCTGTGGTGAGGCGATTTGAGTTGCGCGTCAATGCTCTTTACTTCTTCGTCAGATCTAGGTGGTCAGCCTAGGTGCACTGAAGAACCGATTATTCTCCACAGATCTGGTGGGGAATTGGTTCCAGCAGACTGGATAACGACATGGGAATAACCAACCCAGCCTCCTATGAACACAAACAATAAGAAATCGTCTGCATGACGTTTGCTTATATGCTTGAAGACCACTGATTAGCATGCCCGCAGAATGTAGACGTAGGAGGATAGCCAAGTAACAGTTTAAGTTTGAAGATATTCTAGAACAGTAGCATGAAGCTAATTGCTAATTCTGTGGAAACTGCCAAGGGTCTGGTAAACCGAGTTAAAACTATAAGGAGACCACCCTAAGAACGTCCTGCATGCCAATTTAAATCACTACTTTTACAATTTTTTGTTTTAAAGGATGATCTGAACCAACTCGCAGAAATAATCTGAAGGTTATGATAAAACTGTCTTTCGATATTGGCAAATGATATTTTAAAATTTTACTAGATATAAAATTACTTTTACACGACTATTGGTATTTAGGATAATATTTCCAAATACCAAATAGGTTTATAGGCAATTTCGTAGAACAGAATGGGCTCTAAGTCTGTCACTATAAGCGATTCAAGCTAAGCAATACGCCCTCTGGCGGAATTGTGATGAACTCCTGAAACACAGACGCTAGTGACAATTCCAATATAATCATTTAGTTTCAATAAATTATTGTAAGCTACACTCGTGTATTATAAAATATATTTAAGCAACTAAACGTCAATACTTGAAGAATGGAGTTTCCCCCAAAGAAAGAAAGCAATGATAAAACGTTTTGCATGTTTAATTGCGATTCTAAAAGCAAAAGGTGCGGTAACCTAGCTTTTCATTATTTTGCAAAAGCAGGGGCTAGAAATGTTGCAGTAGTGAACATATTTGGGCTAACTGAAATAATTGACCTCAGGATTGTTTAACCATTCGGGATAGAATCATTCTGACTTTCATTAAGTTAAAAAATAACTCGTCGTATATTGCTTTAAGCAAATTATTTGGTGGTTTATCTTCACAAACGTGTAAAACCATATTCTATACTATTTTGAATGTCCTGTACGTAGTACTTAGTCCTACAATTTATTTTCCTAGGCGTGATGAAATTTTAGCAAATCTACCTACATGTTTCAGTAAGTTTAAAAATGTTAGAGTCGGTATTGATTGTACAGAAATTTTTTTACAGTGTTCTAATTGTCTATGTTGTCGAATTCGAACTTACTCGCATTATAAATAATATATTATAAATAATAATTATAAATAAATTATTGTCACTCATAATTACGGCCAAAATCGAACAAGAACAAAAAATACACACATTCACTAAATCACTACACTGCGCAACGATTTATTTACAACCTGCTGGCGAGTGAGACTGTTTCACCTAAAACAGCTGATTGTGCGCGCGCGGGAAAAGTTAATTTGAATCGCCTATTATGAACTAATGTTTTGGATCTGGACGTGGTGATTATTCTATAAGATTGGTACTTACGTACTTACTTGGTAGAGGTAAATTCCAAACGGGGGTTAAATTTCCCAACATTGAGTAGAAGACATTTTGTTACTCTCGCAAAGTCGAAAATAGATAAATTAATATAGACTAATTTATACTAACTATAGAATGTTATTAGAAAATGTTTACACCTGGCAAAATTTATGTGTTTTATATATCTTTCTGAAAACAAAGAATGGCTGCTCATTATCAGTTACCCAATCCAAATATTAAAAGCTATATAGCTATAATGCTGATTTAATCACCCTCTGTCTTAAAAAGGCTATTTACTGGTCTATCGTTCTTAATAGATTCTTGGTAATTGCCTATTTAAATCCCTCTTGACTCAAGACATTCTTTGAAAGTAATAGAATTTAGAAGATTCTATCATACAACCCCCTCTAGCTCTTAAAGATTTGACTTAAAACCTTAAACATTTAAGACTGACGTCAGAGAAGCACAACATAACCTAAAGTGTTTGTGCGATGAGGGGAAGGTGCATGTAAAATATTCAATGCATTTCCTCATCCGCTACTTGACAACACTGGTTCTTTGTTCATAATGCATAATTCATGCAGTATTTCGACAGAAAGGTGGTCGTTTTCACAAACAAGCAAATTATTTATTTGAAGAGCCGTTTTAAAATGACCACATTTTCTAACCATTTGCCATTTTTTTAATTTGCTGTCGTAACACACGACTGCTGCTGTGTATGGCGATGTTTAATTCAATGATTCTGTTTTCTGTCAAAAGCTGAATGTCTTTTCAAGTAAATAAGGAAAAATCAAAAAATAGAAATTTACAGAAGAAGAAGACTGGCCTGCGATGCCTTTGGAAAGCTAAGTAAAACGCTAAAAAATAAAAATATACTCATGCACCTAAATTGGATCAATGTGTCGTACCCGTTCTGACATAAGAAGCAGAGACATGGACTCTCACAAAACAGTCGATGAACAAATTCAGAGTGACATAAAGAGCAGTGGTTCGCTAAATGTTTG